>JASGAT010395253.1:0-25482 GCA_030220025.1 Chelon auratus | reverse complement strand
ATTAAAACTTTCCCTGTTGGTCGTTTTTACATTTAACATCAACGTTCTCATAGGAACAATGTTGCTTTCGGGATAATAAATTATTAATGTGTAAGGTAACTTGTACGGCAGCAAGTACACTTACAGTAGGCTACTGTCGTGACATGACTCGCAAGCCATGACAAAAAACAGAGAAACACGATCTAAACATAATGGTTACCAGGTTTATTTAAACAAAAACAAAAAAACCCATAAGAAGTAATGAAAAAGGTGCTGACATAAAGCAAACAGGCCAAAGCCAACAGAACAAAAACACATGTTGGAGGACTCCAGGTCGAAGAGCAGAGAGAGAATGAGGACCATGACTGCCAGTTCTTAAAGGCTCAGGGAGACTGGCCAGGTGTTCCCAATTGCCCAAATTGAGACCTGCCCCCTAAGGTACCTGCAGAGACAGACAAGCAACAACACAAGGGGAATGCTGTAAATACAAACCCAATGCTATTTCAAGTATAATCAGCATCAACATCTTCTTAGCATTATTGGCGTTACATCAGTCTATTAAAGGCGGATTAATTCAAAGTTGCATTATACGTTTCATGGATGCATCTCTCCATTTTCTCCTCTTGGCTGGATAAGACTGGTGACATTGAATACTTTGTTGTGATACCGCGACAAATTCCCTTTCAAGACAAAAAACAACAATGTGCCACTCATTGGGACAGGTCATGTAGTAGAACTTTAAAATTGCCTACAGTGTGTTCACAGTAAAAGAACAATGGTACGGCTGATTTATGTGGAGGTCTGTGGCATTCACGACTATAATCTGAAAATGATAAGTCAGTAACATCAATATTAACTGCATGAAGTTGATTTCATGTCCTACAACCTCCTATCTAACTACTGACACTGACCATACATTATTAATTCTACAGTCTCACTCATATTGTCTGCAAACTTTAGGTCAAATAAAATGAAAACATTTGAGCATTTTCTAGCTGACAGACTTTTTATTGGCCATGCACTTCCTTTCCAATTCATTGGTTCTTTGTGTTCAAGCTGCTTGCAACATTTCAACAATTTGAGTCTTTGTTTTGTTAATTTCAGGCTAATATATACAAACATTGCTAAAGGCATGATTTAATAGGTTTTTTTATGTGAATATAAAGTGAAAAAAAAGTACGGTTTGGGGCCATGAATTTTCTAATGTTCGCCCACTTTAAACGCTACTTGCTGCTTATCATATGACGGCTCCCCGCGGTTGCAGTATTATGACAACGCATCACACACAGGACAGGCAGATATCTTTCAGCACGTTTCTCTGCATTACTTTGTTCAGCTCATGAATAAAATATCAAAGCGGGGTCTATTCACAGAAGTGGGGAGTTTGAGAAGTATTGTTCTATTGACACTTGGGCTGTCTCCTTACCTCCCACTCTTGTACTCACTCTGGATGCTTCTGGCTGTCTGCTTTCTTTTGAATTGCTAATAGATTTCTCAGCGCAAAACTCAAAACTTTCGTCCTGCTCTGTGCAAGTTCTGCAGGCAAGACTGTTTGCAGAAAGAACTTGCATAGAGGAGGTAGAAAGATTTTGCTTGGAAACAGCAACAAACTCATTATAATCTTAATTACTGACATAATATTTCACATTTATTATATGCAAGACTTAATTATTCATATATTTTCCCCTTTTCTTTCTGCAGGAACTCAAAGTGAATACCAGAAAAGAAAATATACATCCATTTATGATGTTTGCCAGAAGTCCTTTGGGGAGCAACCCCACCTCACCAATCCCAGTCCACACCCCATGCCCTGATTCCCACTCGGATAGTCTTTCAGCTGCTCTCCTACCTCAGTCCCCTCCATGTTGGGTAGCACAGGCACAGTGCGACCTTGCCCAGGCGGAGGCCGAGCTGCGTCGGCTACAGGAGCGCCATGCGACCGAGACGGAGTCCGTGAAGCGAGGAGTAGAGCGAGCCATCCTGGGAGCGCGCAGAGAGGAAAGGCGCCTGCTGGAGAGGGTGGAGCAGGACCATCGAGACACTCAGCAGCGTTTGGAGCAGGTGCAAAGAGAGAACATGGCGGCGGCCCGAGTCAGCCAGTCTCTGTTGGACCAAAGGATCCGTAAACTGGCTCAACTTCAGCGGAGGATTCAGGACGTGGGTGGGTCAGTCTTGAGTGAAAGTGGGGTAAACCAAAACCCGCTGCATAAGGAGGTTGCAGAGTTCCTACAACCCTGGGAAGTCTCCGTTTCCCTAAAGAAAGTTAACTTCAAACCTAGTTCTCAGCCTAATGCTGTCACCTTTGGAGACATTCGTGTGCAAGAACAAAGCCTGCGTCTGAATGCTGGAGGTTGTGGGCCGAAGGGACAAATGTGTGCTCTCCATTCACAGGAGATTCAGTGTGAAGACACAGACCATCAAGCTTCTGGGAGTGAGAAGAGCCCCAAGGGACAGGGTTGGACATCACCAACAGGAAGGGTTGTGAGAAAGATCAGCCTCTCTAACAGGTGTGACCTTGAATCAGAAGAGGAACAAAGGTTGTCCTCTGCAAAGATATCTCGCTGGCTTCCGAAGTGTGAACAGTCTGACTGGGAGTCATTCCAGGATGATGAGATGGAGTCCTTTCAGTCACAGGGAGAGGACGTATTTCTGGCTGTCCCTACTGTACTTAAAAACATTGACAATGAAGACAAGGACCAGGTGTACAAAATGAATGGTAATGGAAAACAGTACTCTCCTGGGAATCAGAGGAAATTACTTACTGCAGCCTCCAATAGGAAGCCATCCCCTTCACCTGAACGAAGACGGGAGCATCCTAAGCTGAGTCACTGCTTGAGTTTAGACAGCCAGGATGGAGATAAAGGAAAAGTGAGTCAGGATTCCAATAGCAGACATTTTAGGTATGGCAGCGGTGCCCTAACATCCCCTAGACTGTATCCAAGAGACTCTGTGGCCAGTCAGAGTTGCTTAGACCTCACCTGCAGAGGCCGACCTCACTCTCGCCTCAGCCAGTCCTCTGATGAACACTCTCTCGGGACGCTTGGTGACTCTGGTCGAGCACCATCCCCAACAGACAGCCTCGACTCCAGCTACACTTTCATTGTTAGCCCATCTCATGACTACAAGGCGACCAAAAGCTCTTTGAACAACAGTTGCCGCTTATCGAAGTCTGCAGTGGACTTGACACACAAAACACATCCGTTGATCAGTGGAGGGTCAAATGAGCATGGAGTGTGGAGAGTCAAGCGTAGCAACTTAAATTCCACGTCGGGCTCCACCCCAGCTTCACCAGTTGTCAGTAGGGGACCTAGAGTCTCTGACATGGGGCAGACTCTCTTGTACCCTGCCTATAGAAGTCACAATGTTTTGCACCAGCCACAGAGACAAGTCACTGAGGCTAGATCAAAACAACCCCTTGTGGCTAGGTCTTTATCCATGTCTGTCATAGGTTGCTCCTCTCAAGAGCCGAAGAGAGGTAGAGGAGAGAGAGGAGAGCCAGCCCTTTTGGAGTTAGAGGAGGAGGGTGACCCGTCCTTCGGGGTATTAAACCCCAGAGGCATCCTTCCCATTGCGCAGTTTGGGAAGCAGGGTTCTGGTCGGGCTGACCTTACCCTGCCAAGTGGTATCCATGCAACACCACAGGGACAACTCTTTATAGTGGACTGTGGCAATGCACGTGTTCAGGTAGGTGTTAAATTAATTGTGTCAAACATGTACAACATACAGTATGAGTACTATATACTAATTTGAACTTTGAAACAGGTGACTGACCCTCGGGGCAATGTCCTCCAGCAAGTGACCTCCCCAACTGCCGATGGCTCCGCAAGACGATGTCGGAACTACTTTGACATTGCTGTCAACGCTAAGGGTCTGATTGCCCTAAGCTGTGCTGCAGAGAGGGCCCTGCTCGTGTTTAGCCGGCATGGCCGCCTGCTCCAGACTTATGGAGGGTCAGGCTTGGGCTCTGCAAAAGATGAACTAGAAGCTCCCAGGGGCGTGACTGTAACCAGGCTGGATGAGTTCTTGGTAGCAGATATCCGGAAAGGTACCCTTATTGCCCTAAAGCTTGATCCCAAGACAGGCTCTCGACTTGAACGCACAGTGGTGACCGGATTCCACCGGCCCTACTTAGTGGCGGCTTGTTTGAGCTCGGGCATGATAGCTGTGTCTGAAAGGGGCAATGAAACAGGCCACGTGCCTTGCATCAAAGTGCTGGAGCCAGGCTGGAACACAGTGAGAGTTCTGGGGGTGTGTGCTGGTATGGGACCAGTCCTGGCTTGTCCGTGGGGTATTTGTATAGATAAAGATGGTAATGTACTGGTCGCAGACTGGGGCGAGCAGCACAGAGTCCTGTTATACACAGCACATGGAGTGGGTTGGCCCATAATAAATGAAGGCTTGAGTAGTCCACGGGGCTTGACCCTCTTACCTGAGGGCCAACTAGCTTTGTCAGACAGCATGCACCATTGTATTAAGATATACCAGTACAAATCGCCCCAGGACTAGAAAGATCTACAATTCTTAAAGAAAACTATGGCGTAGACTTAGTTGCTCTTCTGCATTTATGAATCCAATTTTTAGCTAAATTGCATCTACAATTCTGTAAATGTCGTTTGGTCTAGCTATACCTTAAGAGCTTGCCTAAATTTGCAAGCTAAACGCTATTCATTCATCCTCAAAAGGGTAACTACCATTTTTTACAACCTCGACCTTATTTCTGGAATAAAATACGATCGTTTACTCACCCATATAACTTTTGTGTCATTTGTCGTTCGTCAGATATTTAGATCCGCGTATATCCATATAGTGGGAGTGACTGGGGCACTGAAACGCAGCCTTTAAATAACACATTATCTGCTGCAAAACTCGTTATGATACGCAAGTGCTATTCCCTGTTGAGTCTGGAGTTACCTGTTATCATCATCCGGGGTCTGTAGATTGACCTACTAATCTCTGACCTGGATGATGTCATCTCTGAGCACCGCGCACAGGTTTGTTTACCTGTAATTTGCTACTGCTAGTTTTTTGCAACATGACTGAATATTTTTCCGATTCTGAGGTTGTGGATGAAGACTTTGTTTATGATGGACATCCTTAAGGTTTTGAGCCAGAGTATACAGATGAGGAGCTCGTTGAAAGGAGGATGCGGAGGCAGAGAGAGGAACAGCTGGCCAAAGAACAACAAACCACTGCACGTCAGCGAATAGATAACAGGTAACTCTGGACTCAACGGGGGAATAGCACTAGAGTATCATAACAAAATATTGGTGAAATGACCGCATTTCGCGCCCGATAATGCATTATTTAGAGGCTGCGTCTCGGTGCCCCAGTCTCTCCCACCATATGGATATACGCTAATGTAAATACCTGAAGAACGATGGGTGAGTAAACGATCGTATTTTATGCCAGAAATAAGGTCCAGGTTGTAAAAAACAGTAGTTCCTCTTTAAGTGTTCCAAATCATCTAGAATTGCTGTTTGCTTGTTGACAGTAGTTTGTAGATTAGAGTTCAGTTACAGTATATTCTGTTGTGTGAGTCTCTGTGTGAGTTTTCCTCCAAAGCTGCAAACCTGCAGGGAATAGCAGAGGCTGGTATTCACTGTGCATTTAGAAGATTTACAGTTTTTACAAAAAAGAAACTTTTAAGCGAAGGGTCTTGGATTACTCTCCTTTCCAGTGAGGCATTTTTGATGTGTTGAGACAGGAAGGTTTTCGATGATTCAGTTGAATCTTGTCACAACTGGAGTCAATAATTCCTACAAATTCTACGATTAATCATGCTGTCAGTGATCTTGACTGATGAGTGAGGCTTGTGGNGTCCTCCCACTCTCCCCTTTCTGCAATGTAAATTCAGCATTTAACACGTTGATACGCCAATGCCATGATGCACATGTGGGTGAATAATCAGCAGTGGTAGCAAACTGCCATCCACATTTTTCTTTTGTGAGACGTGGCTGTTTATAGCATTTTATTCAGGCAGCTATTTCTTATTTGGGAACATGCAGAGGTGTGAAGTCATTCAGAATATTTACACAAGACAGATTGCTGAGTGTTTCATTTCTTGGGATTTCTTGGGGTACAGTTTGTACCTTACACTTTACCACATTTTCTTGGATTACATTCGAAATGGTCCAGAGCGTCCATACACCATGACATATTAAAATAGACAATATCTTGGGAGGCATACAGCTGTTGTTGTGAGCCATTATTTTAAAAGCTGGTCTCATTATTTTTGTTTTAATGCTATGCATATATTTATTCCTGAAAAGCCTTGCATGCTAACAGTAACAATAAAAACGTGCCTTTGTGCATTTTGTCTGCTGTGATCCTTTCCTCACTAATCCCTTTTCCTTTCTCTCAAAAGAATCTAGTAAATCCTGGTATTATCTAGCCTTATCATTTGGAGTGTCGGCAAAATTATAAGCCTTAACTGAGAAACAATAGTGGAGTCACAACACCGTGGAGAACTGGTTAAACACTTCACATTTTCTCTTGTAGGAATTTTCCATGTAAAATTATATTCGAGGTTCCTATTTAAGAAGTTAAAGGTTACAGATGAAAATCTAATTATTTAATAGGGTTAAAAGCTGAGTTCAAGTCTTTAGCACAACAGCAATTTGAGTTGTTATGCTGATTAAAATTAATAACTGCAAAATGAGCTTTGCACGCAGAAAGAACTCCGTAATAAATTGCTTCAGAAAACATTGCATTCTGGGTAATAGTTACAGTTTCCTTCAAAATATTGTGTTATACTGTACTGTGCATTGGACTGCGGGAGTGAATCAACAGAAAAAAGGCCTCGCAAATACAGAATTGTACTGTTTTCCATGAGCAGGCATGCGGAACAGCATTGGAGGGCCACGACCCAATTTTCTATCAGCAATCATCATGGTAAGTTTGTCTTTTTTGATGACATCTGTTTCTTATTATCATCTTTTTTTACTGTGGCTGTTCAGTTGTAAATATCTTGCCGGATTACTGCATTTTCAGAGTAGCTACCGAGGTAAAAAAAAAAACAAAACAAAACAAAAAAAACGCTTATTTTCTAAAAACCAGCTGTGATTATTTCACGTTGACTACTTTTGTTTTTTGCTTGTTTAGCCAAATTGCTACTGGAAGCTTTATGGAGCAAACCTACTTGGCGGTTTGTCTGTTTGTTCACTGTCTGTTCAGTTAAATATTTAAAGAGAGCACAACATAAAGTGGAAACACATGACGAAGTTAGAAAAATAAATGTTTTTAATTAAAAAAAAAAAAAGACGACAGGTCAGACATAGCGAGCCTCTGCAGCTGAAAAGTGATCCTCCTAGGCTTCTTCAACAAGGCCTTTTATTTGGTCTTCTCAGGTGCAGCTGGTTAAGGTGATTAAGCACAAGCCAAAAACACTTGCACAGCCAGTGAGGTGCAGAGGGGCGTAACAAAAGGTATAAGGCATAATACATAAGACACTGTTTGTTTATTCATCCTACATATGCGAAATTTCCTTGTCACAGTAGCACGGAATTTGATAAGAATATAACAGCATTCTAGAAATATAAAGACATTCTGTATGTACAGTGTTGTGGTGGAGATTTTTTACAAATAAATAATTGCTAAGACTATAAAATGTATTGGACAAGCAGGTGAGGTAGTGGTTCGTGCAAAATAAGGCAGTGCAAAAAGCAGATTAGTGCAAAAAATTAACACATGCAAATTTGAATTTGGTTGTCAAACAGTCATATTTCATAAACTCAAACTGTAATTTACTGGCAACCCTGCTGCCGGTAGTTTACTGTTAATTTAAGGGCCAATTTGTTACAGTGTCGCTCCGGGGCCAACGCCCACTTACATATCTGTTGCAAACTATAAAGGATAACAAGGGTTTTGTTTGCACTCCAAGTCTATTCCTTGCGCATCTGACAAACTAATGCCGGCCTCTCCGCAGATCAAACACCTCGGCCCCTCCAGCTGTTAATCAGCTGTTCAGCACGCTCCTCTAGACGCCGGCTTCACAGCTTGAAAATGTGTCATGATTGCTTAGCAGTGCACAGCATTCACTCTCGCTGCAATACGCCATGTACTCTCTGTCTGACATCCAGTGGTTTTTGTATGGTCATGGTGTCCGGTTGCAGAAGAAAATGGCTCAGTGATGCCACTCTTATACTCGAAGATTAATAAAATAATCTACTTTTGCTCGTGCACTCCATTTGACATTTAAGTGTCTAAAACGTTTAACAGATTTTATCCCGCCAGCTCTCTCGTATAAAAAGTCAATGAAATGTCCATTTAGAGCTGATTTGCACTTTTTCCTGGCTACCCGTATATGGCTTTCCACTCTCTCTTATTGTATTTAGATATCAATGCACAAACAGCCTTCATTAGTCTTCCTGCACACTACCTAGGTGCCACCCTTTGCCTAAACCAAACCCAGTATTTCTAGTCGCTGACACATCACCTGGTGTTTGGTACATGTGAGTGCATTCAGGCGGGAAAACAGCTTTAGTTTATTTTTACGTACATTTCAATATGTACTGAAATCTAAATGTTGTTTTGACCAATGACTGGGCACTGCAGTGGCTAAAAAACTGGCAGTAAATTTATCATCATGCACCACTCTGTAGTCCTGACCTAGAGCCCATGTAAACTCAAAATCCTCCTCTCGTCAATACAAAGGAAAGATGTGTGGCCTGACTTAGCTTTATATTTACAGCGCATCTGCCTACTCTGGACTTTCGTGACTTGTCCAATGGCATGATTAAGCAGTTTTATTTGAATGCCATGACCCACTCAGTAGTTCAATCCACATCATTCTCTGACTATGAGGCATCCTCATGTGGAAACTTCATTTGAATGCCACCATCACATTGTTTTATCTGGTTCTGCAAGATGTTCCAAGGACCACTATTAATCAACCTTAGTGTATAGAGAACTATATCTGACCAAACATGGTTTCCCTATAAATCTGTGCATGAGTGTAAAAGGTTGCGATGAGTTTCTGGACAAACAGTACGGTACAGCATCCCTGAAACATTCCCTTCATACCTACATCCACACATCCACACACTCAACACAGATCCCTACAGCAACTTATATTTCCGTCTATGATTTCACCAGCTACTTACATAACGTGAAGCCATTCCAGTTGATAACATGTCAAGCTAACCAATCTGATGCTACTGTCTGGTGGCAACATCTCAGTCAAAGCTACCATCCTAAGCAAACTAGTTAACTCGAATCAAGGCAACAACCACATTGCCTAAGACACCAGATAATGCCTGTTCAGTGCTCCTTGCTACAGATTCTCATGTCTAGCCCTGGCTTTGAGCATTTTCTGCACAGCAACTCACCTACCCAGTGGCTCTGTCTATTTGCTGGAATTCTTCACTCTGTTTGGTGGACAGGAAATCCATATTTTGAATTACCCCTCAGCTAGCAAGCTAAGATCGGAACATTTTGCCTGTTAGCTAGCAGCAGCAGCAAGCTACTTCTTTGTAATTTAAACCTTTTAATTTTAACCTTTGTTGGATAGGTTCCAGATTGGGGGTCAAACTGGCTAAATTGGAGGTATCCAACACAGCAAATTCCTGGAAATGCTACAGATTCTCATGTCTAGCCCTGGCTTTGAGCATTTTCTGCACAGCAAATCACCTACCCAGTGGCTCTGTCTATTTGCTGGAATTCTTCACTCTGTTTGGTGGACAGGAAATCCATATTTTGAATTACCCCTCAGCTAGCAAGCTAAGATCGGAACATTTTGAAATAAATACACACATTGCATTTCTAATATTTTGCATGCAAACTCAAATTTCTGCCACCTGCATTGTGTAAAACTCAGTGTTTGTTTGCAGGCGGTGTGAACATTCCTCATTGCAAGGGTGTCCACTCCGTTTGAGCAGTATCTTCCTGCCACTGCCACTAGATGCTACTAAAGACACATTATTTACTAAGTGAACCTTTAAAGCCAAGCCTTGCCTTTATATATATACAGTTGTAATTTCCTCTCTCCTCTCTGCGTGCTGCATCTCCTCCTCTGCAGAATAAGTCTTCCTGTTTCCCCTTTCTGCGGCTCCACCTGTTTCCCCATCGGCTGTTTCCTCGCTGATGAACTATCCTGTTTCTCCATTGTTCTCCAGTCAGCGAGTCTTCTTGTTTCCTAACCAGTGGAGCATCCTGTCATCCAACAGTTTCTCTCTTAGCGCACCCCTGATCCTATAGTAACATAACTCGCGGCAGTTGCAGCAAAGAAAATACATTAAAAAAAATAAATAAAGGAGGAAGCAGTGTTAATGTTAAACATTTATATATATTTATATAAGATATATATAACTTCAATTTGCACTTGAGCTGTGGAGGAATTATGGAAATTAGTGGGCTCCTACGCACAAGACACCAACACAAAATTACTAGATTACTGCACTGGTGCCAAGCAAATACCAGCATTACTGTATTATCTAAGCCTGTTACTGCATTTTCTTTGTTTTGTTTTTTTGACACTAACTTAACCCTGACTGACAAGTTGTTTTACCTTTTCATTAAATTGCCGTGTCAAAAGAGTGCATTTGATCCTTTTCACAAATGTCACGTAAACGCATTTTCAAAACAGGTTGCTTACTTACTTACTTACCTCACATTACATTTGTTTAAAGCCTGTGCCGACATTTCAATCTCATCCTCAGAGGGGCCGTAACACAGCTGTCAGCACAACTCAGAGTAGTGTGACTCGCCTACAAACAAACGTACAACGTCTGAACACCCATCTCATCAGTCACCTTGGTGACAGTGGCCTGTTCACTTATCACTGTGTGATTTCAAAGAATATTGTTTTCTAAAGCTGACATTTCCCACCCCTGAGAACTAAGTTTTTTCAAAACGCTCAGCAAAATTGAAAAAAAAAAAAAATAAATCTGACAAAGGGGAAACAGCTCTATTTTAGAAAATGCCATTGTGTCGTTGTCAGTTTTCCTCACATCGAGAATTCAGAATTGGATGTCCGTGTCAAAACCTGTATTGTGAGATCTGGATTAGCCTTTGTCAGAGAGAGTTCAGTTTTTTGTTAGAGCATGTTTGTATTTAGAGCATTTAGTTTCCTCATAATTTTCATTTGGAACGTGGTGAAAAGGTGGAAGAAGGCCAAAAGGTGTGGTGAATGTGGAGAAAGGAGTGCTCTGCATATCTGATGCAAGCTTTCATTAGTAGGGCCAAACCTTTATTCATCTAGGCAAATGTTTAACGAAGGTTTATAGAGACATCGGTAGGTTTGGAAATCTATTTCCTACAAATTTCTAAGATGCAGCAAAGCAATAAAAATGAAGGATGTATCACCATTAGATCTATCTGCAGATTTCTCCTTTCTACGGTTTCAAAAATGTTCAAAAGCTTTTGGGATTACACTCCCAGGTGGCCAACATCAACCTGCTTCCAGACTTTGATCTCTGCACGATGCCGCCACATCAGAAGCTACCCGTGACATTTAGTGATAAAGTGCATGAAAAGTAACTACACAACACACTCTGACACATTATCAAAGAACCACACGGAGCAGAGGTAAACAATATCATAGCACCGATTGCCATTTTAATTAATGAGTGTAATTAAATATTAATACAATGAAAAATGATCAAAATGTAGACATTTCTTTAGGCCACATTCGAGTTTGGAGTTGACAACCCTCCCACATACGCCCTCGGTTTATATGGTCCAATTTTCATTTTCCTTCCTGCCTGCTCATTGACACACTGTGAGCGTGCCAAGTTGATTCGGTAAACTTGGCTGCGGTTTATAGTTTGTGCTGCCTCATAAACCCGCACAGGGTCAAGCTTCAGTAGGCTAACATTTCTGCAGACTATTTTGGTTGTCAGCTATGGACCAGCTACAGGGAATGGAGGCTAGTTTATAATAAATATCAAAGGCTTCAACAAAGATCAAGGCCACAAGCTTAAAAGAGTGTTCACTCCCCGAAAGGGATTTTTTTGTTTGTTTTTTTTTACAGCAAAGAAACAAAATGCCTTTTCGTCACTGATGCTTATCAGGGATCAAGTTAAAAATGAACACAATTAAACATTACGCTTTAAATAAATCAGCGTCCGTGAGAGCTCTGCTCAGCACACGCAACTGAAAACATGAGCTCTAAAGTCATTCAGTTTGTCCTTCCTCCGGTTTTCTGAAGGGGGATGGAGAAAGGGATCACTTCCTCAATGAGTCGCTGAGAAAACAACCTCCGCCTCAAACCACAAATGTCCAACCCCACCTAAAACAAAGATGTAAAATTGATGTCAGTACTTTGATTGCATTGATTCCTGAAATAGGAAGGTTTGCAAAGTCAGTATAGCAACTGTCAATGTGGGACACTTACTTGAGTGCCAGTCACAGGGGTGTCTCTCGCTTGTATAAGGCTGCACTGGTGGGACCCTCAAATTGTAGTTTGATTGCCTGTTTGAGATTAAGCTGTGGGTCTGTGGTGGTCATAGTGGCCATAACATCCTCTGGCAAGGCACTACAAGCCGGGACTGGGGAGAAACTGTAGCAAACAGGTGACAAAATGTTCTTCTGGGGTAGAGAATCCCAAGCTTCTCCTTGAAGTGGGCTCTGTAATCTATATGGGTAGCCAAGAGGAGGGTCCTCTCTGTTTTTAGCACCTAGGGGACTATCGTGACCCGGTGTTATTCCAAGTGAAGCCATGACTGAGTGCCATTTGCCACCAGTGTAAGAAGTCTTGTCAGCTTTTATCAAGTTTGAATTTTGTTTGTTCATTTTGTCATTATACTCAAGTCCAGACGACAAGCCTTTCTGGGACAGGTCGCAGTTGTGCACCATGGCAGTGACTGTGCAAACAGTAGGAGGAGGACTGCCTTTGGGGTGCCTCTGGCAACTTCCGTGGAGGCTACCCATGCCTGAGCTCCCCGGTGGAGGAAGGGTGGAGGGACGGCTACGACTGCGAGGCAGCGAGTGCTGTTGGATCAGCTGAATAAAGCTGAGGCTGTCAGCTGGAACTGTCAGCACTGTGGCAAGTGAGTGGCAGGTAGAGGAGGTCTGGGAGCTCTGCATGGAGTGGAATCGTTCTGCAGTGGAGCCAGGCGAAGAAACTGAAGAGGAGGAGGTAGCAGCTGTTAATTCATCGCCATTACAGTCTGAAATCACTGAGGAGAGACTCTTATTGGGTTTCGCAGGTGATGTGGTACTAGACTTAGGCAACCGGCCTATGTAAGGCTTGGCTCCATAGCTCTCCAAGAGTCTGACAATGTTAAAGTGTCCGTGCTTCCCAGCCACTTTCACTGGACTACGACCATATTTATCCACGTGATTTGGATTTGCCCCTCTCTCCAGAAGCATTGCCACAATGTTTGAATGTCCCACCTGGGCAGCAATGCTCAGAGCTGTTGCCCCCTGGTGGCAAGCTAGATTTATATTGACACCACTGGCCTCTAGGAGACGATGTCCTACTTTAGCATGTCCTGTCCAAGCTACTGAATGCATTGGTGGTCTACCCTCTGTATCTTGTGCATTGGGGTTTGCTCCATGGTTCAATAGTAGGTCTACAATCTCCACACATCCCTGCCAGGAGGCCACGTGAAGTGCCGTGCGGCCCTCAGAGTCTCGAGATTCCAGGGGCACACCCCCTTTCTCTATGAGTAGAGTAGCCATGTCAAGGCGACCCTCCAGCACCAGAAGGTACAACAGAGGACGTCCCTCTGCATCCCGGACATCGGTATCAGCCCCTCGTTTCATAAGCAGCTCTGCAACATCAGCATGGCCCTCCAGGAGGGCGGCACTTAATGCAGAATGCCCATCATATGCCCTGTGGTCAATAGGAGAACGCCTGTCTAACAATAGTTTGACAGTGCTCCAATGACCTTCTTGGGCAGCCAGTATAAGTGGAGTGCGTCCTTCAATGTCCATCTCTCCAACACGTGCCATGCTTCCTCGTTCCGTCAGAGCAGCACAAACAGCACGGTGGCCTTCACAAGCAGCGGCATGCAGTGGAGTCCAGCCGAGGTCATCCTTATGGTTCTCATCCAGGCCTCGATCCAGCAAGGCACGGACAACCTCGACGCTTCCTCTGGCTGCTGCTAGGCAGAGCGCTGTCCTCCCTTCACAATCAATGGCGTCCACAGCCGCGCCCCAGAAAAGCAGCCGTGACACTGTCATCATGTGGCCCATTGCTGCCGATGCCAGCAGGGGAGTAACAGCAGCTGCAGCAGTGATATTTCCATTGGGGCCAGCAGTTTCATCTACATCGGCACCGGCTTCTAACAAAAGCTCAACCACCTCTTCGTGGCCTTCATAGGCTGCGAGAAGCAGCGGTGTCATTCCATCGTGGTCTCTGTGCCCTGGATCTGCTCCATGTTCCAGTAACTGACTTGCTACCTCACCAAAACCTTTAATGCCTGCTGCTGTAGGGACACAGAGGGCGGCGACTGACAGAGCAGTGCGTCCATCTCCATCAGCTAAATCAACTTTTGCATTATGGTCCAGCAATATCTCCACAGCTTCGTGGTGTCCCATGTAGGCAGCAGCAATAAGAGGCGTGCGGCCCTTGCTGTCAGCTTTGTCAACTTGTGCCCCGTATTCCAGTAGTGTGAGGACAATTTCATCATGACCTCCCCACGCAGCAGCTCTGAGAGCAGTCCGACCTTCGCTGTCACATCCATCTACATCTGCTCCGGCATCCAGTAGTAGCCGTACGGCCTCACTGTGTCCTCCCCAAGCGGCGGAGCGCAGTGCTGTCCAGCCTTCATTGTCAACGTGCTCCATCATCTGTAATGCAGTTTCTTTGTCCTGGCTGTTGGACCACTTCAGGAGCAGAGACAACACTTTCACTTGACCCTGCTTGGAAGCCAATGTCAGCGGTGTTTGACCCTGGTGATCACTGATTAATGGATCAGATCCACGTGACAGGAGAAGTTCTGCTACATTTGCAGAACCCTCGTGGGCCGCTCTAGCAAGCAAAGTCTGTCCGTCTGTAGCGTCACGCTGATTTACAGACGCCCCACTGTCCAACAGCTTCTTTACTGACAGCTCCCTCTCAAGTGCATGTTGTAAATTTGTTCTTTCTTCACCTATGCAATGCAGTCTAACACTTGGGTCTGCATCTGGAAAACAGGCTGGAGAGACGAGCCCACTTCTCATTAACAGCTGAGGGACGTCCTGACTGACCCGAACAGGAAGTTGAGCTAAGGATGTGGTGAGGACTCTACTGCAGCTGGGAGTAAGAGCCGGTACATCTGCCAACAACATCCACAGTGCCAGTAATGAGGGTTTATCTTTATGGTGACCTGAGCAAACTAAGTGTGTGGCCAGCTGGCAAGTTTCCTCAATATCCAGATGGCTTCCCTGTAGAGTCAGAGCCATAGCGAGCATGCTGTGACCTTCTGTTCTGCTACACAGGTACTTCTGTGTGCAGTACTTAACATCAGTCAGCCACTCCGTAAAACTGGCATGAAAAAGTAGTTTGGTGCCGCCAGGTCCATCGATCAGGAGAGGAGATAAGGTTCGAAGTTTGTTCTGGAAGTCCTGGAAGTTGAGCGAGGTGTCCTGGGTCCAGGCTGCTGTGAATAGTTGCTGGGACGTGAGAGGAGTTGGGGCAGCCAAGAGGATATTGAGGAGAGGCCTGACGTAGATGAAGAGCCCACGGGGGAACAGTCTCTGGCACAGCCACAAGTAGAGGCCATTGAGAGTCCCGGGTATGTCCCGGATCTCCCGTAGACCCACCAGCGCAGCTGCCACACCATCCAGAACACGCTCGAGGAAGAGGAAGCAGCCACCACTCTTGATGTGCAGCAGGTTCAGCATGTCAGCCGTGTCGGGAGTGAGCTGGCGGCGAAGTGCGCCATCTTCGTCCAGTCGACAGAGAATGTACTGCTGTACATCACGGACTGCTGGGGGCTTCCGCAAATCATCCAGGCAGAGCCTACGGAAACCTTCAACACAGATAGGACATAGTGTTTTGTAAAGTCTAGCTGCCCAAGATCTTTGCCACACAAGGCAGAATGCCTGTCATGTCTGGTCGTACAAATAACTATGAGTTATACACTCTACATACCTGAGAACATTTTGCACACCATCTTGTTATGACGGCGGACGGAGCACACCAGCAGCAGCCAGCTGGGCAGCAGGTGTTGATTGGCGGCCAAGAGCTCTGCAATAGAGCCACTCTTCCCAACTCCTTCACCTGGCCCATATTCTACATCCAGGGAGTCTACCACCACCATCAGAGTCTGGGCAGGAGGAGGAAGGTCCAACAGGGGTCCCAGCACTGCTCTAGAGGAAGTGGCAGACACACAAAGGAAGACATTAAATGTTAGACAGCGATGTGAAAACCACAGGACTCGTGGGTGGACCAGGGAGTCGAACGGAGCAGTGAGCAACAATGTGAGCTGTTTCTATTTATTATCTGAGATAGCGGGGGCCTTATGCATATAGTCAGAGCTACTAAATGAAATAGTTTGGATCAATATTCCAGCAGCTATCTTGCTATGACTTCAGGCAGTTTTATTTCGAACGCAGAAATGTTTTGTTGAGATTTGGCTTTGTGTTTTTTCATGTCCAATATTTCAGAAACAAGCTCTGAGCATCATGGGAGGGCTATCCCAGCTGTCATTGGGCGAGAGGCGGGGTAGACCCTGGACAGGTCTCCAGTCTATCTCAGGCCTAGCACAGAGAGACAGACAACCATTAACACTCACACCTACGGCCAAGCTAGAATCACCAATGAACCTAAAGAGCATGTCTTTGGACGGTGGGGGGAAGCTGGAGTACCCGGATAGAACCCACACAGACACAGGGAGAACATGCAAACTCCACACAGAAAGGAACCAGTAAGCCCATGAATTAGACCCGGAACCTTCTTGCTGTGAGGCATCAGTGCTAACCACCGCCACATCACTGTGCCGCCCCTGGCTATAACAGCAACTGTAAACACTGTATCCTCTACTGTAACACTGGAACACCTCATAAAACAGTAAAACAATTTAAAACTGGCGGCAAATCACAGAGTAAGTGTCAATTAAAGCGTGCACTCAGCACCCACACCCTGATTTGACCTGACGCTGACTCAGGTTAGTGGAATTTCTGTAATTTTCTGCTCCACCCTGTAAACTCACGCACACACTCTCTGTCTCCCACACACACACTCAATAAACCTTCAAATATTAGAAACAACAAATGGATTGGACTAAAGAGATCAACAAAAGTCCTGAATTAGAAGTTGAACCCATCGTCAGAGCATGAATAACAGATGGGATTTTATTCCTTAATCAGGCCTAAAGACCGGATGAAGGGTGATCCGTGGAGAAAAGTTTTGCAGTCCACTGGAACAAAAAAAACTTCACAATGAAGAGGTGGAGACTAAACTGATGTAGCGGTAGCACAACAGCACCCACAGTAACAGGTAAAATAATCGCCCTCCTCTTTCAGGTATGAAGCCTGATCTGGCATAACATTATGACGACCTGTCTAATATTCTGACTCATCAGATAATGGACATGGGTTCTGAGGGTGTCCTGTGGTGTCTGACAGGATGTTGTTAGTGGGGGGGGGGCTTTGGGTCCTATGGGTTGAGGGGAGGGGCCTCTGTGGATCATCCCACAGATACTTGATCAGTTTGGGATCTAGTGAATTTGGAGGCCAGGTCAACACCTTGTGCTGTTCTTTGTGTTTTTTTTTAGTTGTTCCTAAAGCGTTTTTGTGTGTGTGTCTGCTGCCATCAAGGAGTGTCATTGCTATGGGGTGGGGGTGCCTGGTCTGGTCTAGGTGGGTGCTACATGTCTGAGTAACATCCACATGAATGAATGCCAGGTCCAAAAGTTTCAGTGTTACTTACTTCTCCTGTCCGTGGTTTTACTGACATGTTTCAACGGCTACAAGATGCACTGAGAGGACACACCGGGTCTGGTTTAATGCTGCGTCTGAGAGCCTTGTTTCAAAGGTGACAAACAGCAATTAACCTGTGACACGGTTTGAAGGGCTGAACACAAGTCATTTATCCTGCAACAAACACAGGGTGGGTGTTTGTGCATGTGCTGTTATTAAGTGTTAATGTCTGTGTTTAAGAGTGACCACAAGGCTCAGTCCCCTTTAGTCATTTTCTTTAAACCTGATTCAAAGAAAAATAACCAAAGCAGTACTGTGTCAAAAAACAACGCATCTGTGAGCATACCAAATAAAAAGCAAATCAGTCTACATTCTCGACATAATAAAAGAAGAAGAAACAGCTTCTGAAGTGTTTTTAAAACATTAAGGAAGAGGTCAGTGGGGCTTTGAGCGGAGCAGTGATGCCAGAAATGCATCAAATATTCAGTTTACTCTGGCTGATACAGAATCTTGGTGAATTAATCAAACAGGACCCAGATGATCACTGAACACAGCGAGGTCAACAACTGAATATCTGAACTCTACATATGCAGAGGGAGTGGGATGTGGAATTTCCAGATAAAAGAAATGAGTCATCTGTAATGATTAGATGTTGGCAAATGAGGCAACCAATGCTGAAACAAATTAGAGACTGGATGTTCCTTTAAGTTGTCTACAAATTAATGCATCTGTCCTCACATCGTGGACGCAGCTCAAGCTTGTAATGAATTATTTAGCAGATTTAGAAGATGTGGAGATGGACACGGAGTAAGTCTCACTTAAGCTACTATCATCTGTTCAGAGTTCAGCTTCCTTCAGCTTTAAAGATTTGTTCAGGAGTCCAACTCAATTCACCTTCAGACTTCACTTTTTTAATCCAGTTAATAAAAAGGTTTTAGATCTTTTGACAATTTCAAATACAACATTTAGTGCAGCCAATTTAAAAAATAATTAGAAATGGTGAAATATCTGCAAATCCTCAGACTCCCAGTGCCTGAGAGCAGCAGATATCTACTCGATTTAACTTTAGATAATGAATCCAAACCATTATTTTTGATCAAACCGTTAAGGGCAAGTAATTATCACAACCCAAAAAATAAAATGTCTTCAGGTCATGCTGTCTCACATCTAGGCTCTTGGCCTAGATCCGGTCTTAATGTGTACAAATCGTTTAATTACCCTGCCTACATAATAGCCTTGACTTTTATCGTCGGTCATATCCTGCCGTTAAAAGTAAATCAACACCCTGCCCTGATGACAGCCACATCTAGGTTAGGCTTATCATGCTGCGGCATTCTTTAGTCATCTGATTGAAGCAGCACTCCCTCACCGGTCTGGCACTCGCCTCCGCAGAGGAGTGAGTGTAATTAACCTTTTATTGTAGCTCAAGGTTTTCGTGAACACATGTCTGCGGGAGACCTTTGACACCGCGCTTTAATTGGACTCCTGAGAGAAGCGTGTCACCGTTATGGAAACCTCAATCCGACCGGAGCGCTCAACCCAGCAGCCGCTACTGTAGCTAGAATAAGAAAATAATGTTACCTGACAGCGTTGGCGGTTATTTATTGATATGCATCGTATAAATCCATTGTGAGTTCAGGAGCAAATTGTTCAGTTGGAAAAATACGCATTTTTCAGGGATAACATGACACTATGAAGGATGTTCATTTCTTATAACTCAAAAGAAGACATCCCAAAATCATAATTAGACATTGTTGCAGCTTGCTTGGGGTGTAGGAGTCAGTTACATGATGATATAATAAGACAGATAATATTAATTCAAAAGCTCAACAGCCATTTCCTCCACACAATTGTTGACTATCAAGCAAACAAAGCAATATAAATACTTTTACGCCCATATATGAACATGACTGACAATTTGGTAACCATGGCTACATATACGGTATGCAGGAATTCTCTCTTTCTCTGTCAGAAAGTGGTTAAAAAGAAATTAGCCTGTTCTCTGTACGTGAGCAAACGGTGTCAAACTCATTTAAAGCGGATTTATTGTAATTTACAACATGGACCTTATTTCTGGCACGAAATACGATTGTTTATTCACCCATATAACTTTTGTGTAATTCATATTCCTTTGGGAGATACTTAGATCTGCGTGTATCCATATAGTGGGAGTGACTGGGGCACCAAAACGCAGCCTCTAAATAACGCATTATCTGCTGCGAAACTCGTTCATTTCACCAATATTTTGTTATGATACACTAGTGCTATTCCCCGTTGAGTCTGCTAGGTTTTTACATGGCTGAATATCTTTCCGATTCTGAGGCTGTGGACAAACCATAGCAGTACCAAATTACAGGTAAACAAGCCAACCGTCGCGGATGCTTGCGGTGCTCAGAGATGACATGATCCAGGTCAGAAAACATTATTTGGGGCCTGTAGGTCAATCTACAGACCCTGGATGATGATAAGGTAACTCCGGACTCAACAGGGAATAGCACTGGCAGATAATGCGTCATTTAGAGGATGCGTTTCGGTGCCCCAATCACTCCCATTACATGGATATATGCTGACCTAATTACCTCCAGAAGGAATTACACAAAAGTTATATGGGTGAGTAAATGATCGTATTTTAAGCCAGAAATAAGGTCCAGGTTGTAAAAAACAGTAGTTCCCCTTTAAGTTTAAAGTTTGATTTCAAGCGGTCCAGGCCATTAACAGAACAGCATAATAACCTATAAATAACGACACCTCCAATTTTTTCCCCCTTGTTTTAGTGCAAATAAGTACATTATGAAAATGAGTACAGAAAAACGTTCTGTCTGCTACACTGATGAAAACAGTGGACAAATTAGGAATAGCAGGTACTTTCAATGGAAAATTGCAATTTCTATGTAATTTTTCTACTTTGAAAGGAAGAGATTAGGTTTTGGGCCGTGGGCCATATGTTTGGCTCCCTGGCGTATACCCATCAGTAACATTTCAATCCATTGTGCATCTGTCAACAGTAATGTCACAGGAAGTGGAGTTTCAGTTTGCATTGATAAGGTGCGTACGTTAAGGCCTGATAATGATATTTACTCGTCTTTTGTAATAAGTAATGAAAATACAACCAAGAGAAACTGAAAGTTTCCAGACAGGGCGAGCTGCACGACAAAAGTTCAGCGAGGACTTAATGACCTGCTGACTACAACAAGCCTCTGGCCGGTTTAAGGCCCGTGTCTGACACATGCCCTTTCGCTGCCAATTCAAGCCCACGTTTCATCAGTTTGTCGACGGCCGTCCTCACGTGGTCGATTTTCGCCACTTCTTCCTCCTATGAGCTCCAAACGGCCGCTGCCTGCGAGTCGGTCCGTGGGGGAGTGTGGAATCCAGCTCGGCACTTCACACCAGAGGAAAGCAAACACAGGAGGAGTGCACAAGGGCCCGGACTCATCGCAAAGTAAACACACCGGGACAGAGTTTAAAACTCCTGGAGAGGAGGGTGACCTCGCCGCTGACTGGAGCTGAGATGGTCACCGGGGTACTGGAGGCATTTTTCACCTCTTTGTTCTTTTTTTTTTCAACCTTCTCTCTGAAAGGATGTCGCATCGTAAATAACACTGTAGCATTCATTCACTCTGCAGGCCCATTGTGTGGGTCGTGAATGGGCCGCATTATGAGCGGAGAAATAAATATAAGACGAGGAAGAATGGCCGCTGCCGTCTCTTTTCCTGCGACTGTCCTGGCTTCTGTTTGCTTCGCTGACGGTCACATGTTTTTTTTTTTACATTTACAGCCTCTCAGAGGTCTGCTGACAGTTTAAACACCTGCAGAATATCGCCTCAGTTTAGATCTTTCTCCACACGCGAGCAGAAGCCAGCCTCGTGTTTCTTTTTACAGCGAGCAGCTTTTGCAGATGTGCAGTATACGGCGACTGTGGAGTTGTACTATAGTTTCATGTCAGTGTTTTGGAGAATAATCTCTTTTGTGGAGACGTAAAGCAAACAAAAATGAGTTCTTGTCTTATAAATTGATATAAAGAGCAATGGAACGTGGCTCAATGAGTCGTAGCATATTGTGATTAATTCATCACATATATACCAACATCAAGGAGTTTGTCGTTCAGATAATAGTCTCTAATTGGCTAATTAATCAAATTTGCAAATGAATCAGCAACACTTTCATAATCGATTGCCACTCATTAAGTAAAATATGACAAACTTCCCATGTCTTATCACTGTAAGAATAAACATCTTCTCATTTCGTAACAAGTAATCATTGCATTCCTATTTACCACTGCAGTCCATTGAGCAACAGGCAAAAAAAATCTTATCATCAATGTGTCATCAGTTTAAAATCAGAGATTATCTGATTTACAACGTACCAGATGACACCATGGTACATAGTCACTTACAGTTTCTTTACTAAACAACAATGTTTAAAGTTTGCGGTCACAACAGCTGACTGCTGAGGCCGACCGTTTACACGTCTGAGACAAAGTGGCCGAGCAGGTTTCCCCCGTTCTGTTTTCACGGGCGTTTGAATCTGATAAAACCCTCTTTTCACACGGGCCCCGTTTGGACGCAGCTTGTTCAGCTGCTCATGCACCGTCGCCATTTACAGAAAGTGATACCACACATAAATTACGCAGAGCCGAGCTGGGAATGAGACATGCACTTGAGCGTGCACATACACGCCGAGCACCTGGGCCGGTTTCATGCTTCCTACAGTACCTCTCGGCAACTTTCCACCCCCTCTCATTTGGCAAGAGAGGGAAATTTTCCCTTCCCTTTTCACGTTTGACTGTCACATGGGGAAAAAAATGACAAGACATCCTTTGACAATTATTTTAAGTAAATAAATGTGATACAAACCTTTTGAAGGTGTCATCAGGGTCTCTTTGACAGGTGAGAGGCTCCAGAGCTGGGGACACAGACGGGCTATTTAGGATCTCCTCATACCCAGCAGATAGGAGAGGGGAGGCCCTCAGCTGCTCCACCAGGCCGAGGACAAACCTCCACAGCACCGTACTCCTCTGGTCCTCCCTCTGGCAGAAGTGGGAAGCCAGGCATCGCCGTGCCAGTCCAACTGCCACTCCTGCCTTTGAGGTGGGCCACAACGCCTCGGTGCACAAGGCAGTCTTCCCAGCACCGGGGCCTCCAGTCACCAGCAGCCCCGGTGCTTGGCCAGGCACAGAGCGGGCATCCAGGCACCGCCGCAGCTTGTCCAAGGCCCATTCCCGGCAGTAAAAACGCCGGCCCTGGAGCAAGCTGCCGCCGCAGGCAAGTCCACTGCTACTCATTTGCTCCTGGAGATCTGACATCCAGGGAAAACTGTGCGCTCTCAAGTCCACGTCCCATGCTCCTCCGGTTATTTCACTCAGACTTTGAGGTTGAGCTGCGGCTTGTGCGCAATAGCTCTGGGCAATGCCTGGGTATTTCCTCAACCTGTCAGTTCCTGAAAGGGTTGCATCAGGTGAGAGGAATCAGTAGCCGTCCTGCAACAGGAGTCACAGAGAGGNGGTTTGCAAAAAAAAAAAAAAAAAAAGTCAGCTAGAAAAAGTCACCTCTTTAAATTTCTTCATTCAGCGTTGATGTCTTCGCTGCTTGGCTTGAAATGCCATGGTTACCAACGCTCACCATGCTTCCACAGGGGGCTGTGGAGCTGCCCTGTCAGAAATCAAAAAGAGGGAGAAGGAATGAGTCAAGACAGGAACTAGACAGCGTGGTTTTCACAGATATAATGACACCGCGTCTCACCCCGTCCCCCGTCTGAGTCGTCCTCCGTGCTCCAATTACAGCTACAGTCTTCCCTCCTTTTCCAGCTCTGAGACCCAACACGGCGGAGCTCTAGCATGCAATCCTGTTTTCCTTTCTCACGCTCTCGGCTCTCTCTCTCTCTCTCTCTCTCTCTTCCCTGTGTTCGTACCTCACACCTCCTTCCTTCTGTCTGTGTCTCTCTCTCTGTCTCTCAGCTTGTCATGCTCTCTGGTTTTTCTTGTTTTGGTTTTTTCTTTTTTTTTCTTTTTCTGTCTCCACCCTCCCCTGGTGTTTCTCGACATGTCAAGACATGCAGCGAGCGAGAGGAAGGGAGAGGGGAGGAGAGAAGGGGGAGGGCTCATGTGGGTGTGAGTTACTCTGCAGCCGGCAAGTGGGAGGGGTTACCTGGGGTCAAGGTTCAGTTACGGGGCAGTATTACACCTCAGACTACAGGTGTTGCATTAGGTATCCATGTAAAGCCACGTTATGCTGGAAAACTTTTGTTTCTTCGTCCTCTGAGGTGCTGTTAGCAGTAAAATCATGGCCCTCTGACTTAGTCTGAAACGATTAATTAGTCACTAATAATATTTTTTTGTGGCCGGTCTGGGTTTATAACTTCTACGGTGTGATTTAGAAAATGATTTCTCTGCTTTGCATCAATGTTTGACTGGCAGAAAAACAAGCACTATCCACCAGCGCATTTTTAAAAGTTTCTAGCTGTGCAACAAACCTTAAGGCCGCTGTGCTTTTGATGCACCGCAGGACCAGTTAGCTCAATCTTCCCTCGAGTGGAAGTGCAAATCATGATGCGCTGGCGAGAAAGTTCGAGAAAGAAAGTTTTACAAAGTCGCTGCCATTTTCAGTAAATACCTTTCAAGAATTACAGTAATTATCCAGTTCTTTTACAAGCTGTCACATAAACCCTCCATATTTTTTTTCATTTGTTACCCCCACTGTATAATTAGCTTTGAGCAATTTTCATAATATGCCACCCAATGCGAAAACTTTTGCATTTTTAATCCCTGTAATACCAAGTATATTTAATTAGTCATTAATCCAGAGTGAGCGCAGCTGTTCTTAACATGCGAGTAATGTGATGAATGACACTGCGCTACACGTGGTTTTAATTGAGAGGTTGTGGCAGAAGCATGTCCACACACAAGCTTTTGTTATGTAGGTTAATTTAATTTGGAACAATAAAAGGAAGAAGAAGAAGAAGAAGAAGGCCAAACCTTCAAAGAATCCGGACAAAGAATGTCAAAGGTTTCTGTGACAACGTTAGCATGGTGACGAGAGTGCACACTGCTGTTCATTCCAATTAAGCGACTTGTCAACAGGCAGCTACACTGACAGGTCTCCGATGGATTAAAACCCATCATTAAACAATATTTATACAAAGAAACTCAGCTACAATATGACGGCATAATTCCAAAATCTAAGTTAAGCCACCTGATGTTCTTGTAAACTAAAGCATTTCAGTCTCAGACAGTGTTCAGCCTTAATGATTTCCCAGACTAAGAATACCCACCCATAGCTCGATGACACATGTGTGTTTAATACTTCCACTGTCATTTGGCAAGAAGCAAACACTGAAAATCAACTGGAAAATCAAGAGATGTGATGTCTCACCAGGCCACTGAGGAGAGTAATGAGAAGAACTGGCACCGAGCTGTGAAGTCGTCTACATTCTTGTCATTACTTGTGGTACTTACAAAGCTCTCTATAAACCTGGCATACACTGGTGCAGAAACCAAAGCCAAGCTATTACTGACATGCTGTCGGTGCAGAAGTCAAGTCAGATCACTGCCCTACCTTCATCTGGATTATACACTGACAAGGTATAACATTATGACCACTAAATAACACTGACCATCTTGTGACAATTCAGTGTTCTGCTGGGAAACTTCTGGACCTGGTATTCATTCATGTGGATGTTACTTAGACGTGTAGCACCCACCTAGACCAGACCAGGCACCCC
>JASGAT010395252.1:0-14121 GCA_030220025.1 Chelon auratus | reverse complement strand
CGCACGCTCGCACACGCTGAGTTCTCTGGTTGAGGCTATTGCCCCAGTCCGAACATTCTTTTGGTGTCTGCTGCCAAATGCAGTCTGCTGCACTCACGTACACATACATGTACGCACACAAGGTCTCATAGTGACCTTTTGCAGCATCACCATGGCAACACTAAGAAAAACAGTAATGATCACATTGGTTGTGATGTCTGCAAAAAAAGGCATATTTTCAGAACATGCACAGATATACAGTACCTGGTATAACTACCTTTGGCATGGGCAGGTAATTAGTATTCAAGCTGCAGACCAGCATCCACTGTCTGTGAATAGCAAAGTCGACCTTGGTCTTTATGACAGACACAATCAAAGACTAGGACAAAGATGAGCCTCGAAAAAGACTGCATCTATATGTCTTTGTGGTTCAAACACCTCCATGGAGACACTGAGACACTCTAAGAAATTGTAGACACAATGTCTCACACAACACTTCACATTATGGGCATTCAGGCTTTTAAATCTTTTTTATTTTTCTATCAAAGTCACAATGTGGATGTGAAAGAGGTTTTGTACTGTTTGGGAAGTTGACTGAGGAGAGCAGTGAGCAGGCACTGTGTGTGTGTTGCGTTCACTCAGGCATGCTTGTGTGTGTGAGCAGTGCCCAGGCCTGGCCTGGAAGGATTGAATGAGATTAGCTGTAAAAGGATTACAGACCATGCATCATTAGCATACTGATTTACTGCCAAAAACACATACACTTATACACAAACTCTTTTTTCTCTGTTCTTTTTTTTCATCTGTCTCTCACTTATATCATATGTATATTGTATTGTGTGTGTGTATACACACACACACACACACACACACACATATATATATAAATACTGTATACTGTATACTGTATACATATATATGCCCAATCTGCTGCCCAATCTGACCAATGATTAATTGTTAAGTCGCATGTCATCATTCTACCATTGGGTGATGTCCAGCAAACAATGTGGCCTTCGTTGACAATTTGAACACTTATCTGGTCTGATCACTTTGGCAGGTACAGCTCTCATATCTAGGAATCTGGTCGATATTATTAACCTTCCGAAATCACGACAACCCAGAGTTCAGGCCAGAAATTGTAGTCTTGGGGCCTGTTCAGACATTGCACCTGGCTATCTAATCACAAGTGACTTAAGTATCCAGTAGTTTTAGGCATGTGTGTTCAGTCCTGGCATTAACATACATCTCTAAATGCATCTCCAGATCTGATCTCAGTTTTGCGCTCTGTATGTAAATAAGCCCTGATATCATCTGGAGCACAGTAGATTATTTTAACAGCTACTGTCACTAATGGATCTCTACAACTGCTCTAGAACCGAGAACAGTTTGTTTTACGTGTATGACTTTGGCACACACGTGAAATTATTGATCTCTGCCCTGGCATTAGTTGAACCTGCACAAAACTTTGATTATAACATCAACCATGTATGTTTCCATAAGAACTATAATCTCTGGTAATAAAGGTAAAAAAAGACAGCTGTGACTGAGGAAATATTTAACCACCCGCGGCTCCTTACATACATCAACGAGACCACATCAATAACAGGCTCTCATTACTAATGAACAAATTTCGCTTACAGTGCTTTTTCCTTTTCAGGCATTTATAATAGCAGTGTGTTTTTTTCATAATGAATTATGAGGCAAAATGCCGCTGACGCAGGAGCACCCCTGTTGAGTATCTTTAATGCGACTCAGGACACACTGCCTTCACAAGACCAAAGGAATGCAGACGCATGCGACCCAGACCACCTCCAAATTGGATCTCTCAGATGCAATCTCAATGTGTTCTGAGGGTGTTCACACCTGTCTTCTACGTGATCCGATTGTCCAGATTGGATCTTGCAAGATGCAAGGTCTTGGCAGGCCCTTACACACTTCTCTGCAGCTTCTCTAGGACTGTCTCACAACAATGCTCCCCAGACTCCATAGAGGCTGTGTCTGCTTCTTAAATCAAAAAGACCTGGGGGTTTCAGGCCGGGTTTTGTAAAGCCCCTTGATTTGTGTTGTTATTGACACTATATAAATAAAACTGAATTGAACTGAATTTCACAAGCCTTTTCACCCAACCAAAGTAATGCACCGTTACACCTTAATCAGTGGGTTCACTAGGCATTGAAGGAGTGCAAGGACTCTCTTTGTGTAGTGATAAATTAAGTGTGGGTTTCACTACAACTGCCTACAGGCATACAAGAACAGATCCAAAGAAGTGACACTCGTGGTCAACCAGAAACTCAGGCATACACTTAATAAGAGAGTCAAGAGAGAGATGGGTTGTAAGACAACCACAGATTCACCTAATAGACGGTTTAGACTTCTGCGTTAAGTTGACACAGAGCCTATAGCGACACCCCTACCTCTACGCATAGCCTGTGCAGACGACCTAGCACCGGAACTGATGTGCACCTCCCCAGAAATGTAACTATGCACTGTGGCGACACCCAGAACATTCTATTCTTCTTGTTTGATTCAGCATGCTCTTGAAGACGTAACAGTGCAATATGCAGACATTTAAAAATATCACCCTGCTAAACAGTTGGAAGGACAATAACTTTTATAAAGTCTTGTTGGGGCTGTTTTTCTAAGGCACATCACAATATACAAAGAGGGAAGAGGACACTACAGGTTACTTGTGTAACCATACCTGTCATGAGTGAGTGTTTGTCACATTGGGAACGCAACAGTGTGACCTCACCAGAGATCCAGAACACTCCGCCAGCCAAGATTGGTTGGAGCTAAACACGTCAGCACCCTAGAGGGCGCAGAACCTCCCCCTATAAAAGGGATGGGCACTGTGTAGCCAGTCATTCAACAACATGGCCCTCTTCCGCACTACAAAAAGAAAAGAGGGAACAGAGAGCAAAGAGGTCCACAGATTGGTGCCTCGGATGAAGCCACCATTTTGCATAAAGGGAGCATGAGTAGCCTTCAGGGTCAGAAATGGTTTGCAGCTCCAGATAATTGTCTGTGTGCCAGCACCTTAGATCCTGCCAGTCGATATAAGTCACTACTGTGTTAGTGTCTGTCTGGACCAACACATGACGTCCCCTCAGGAAAGGGAGTGTTTTAGAGACAGATAACAGCCAACCCCTCTCTGATCAGGGGAGGTGGACCGAGGTAGATATCAATTTATATACACATATGTCCCCAAGAAGAGTCAACCCTGTTAACAGCTTGAGATTTAAGTCTGGGTCGTTAAAATGGGTCGTTAAAGAACCATTCTCTGGGAAAGGAAAGAAAACACAAACAAGTCTGGTTGCCTTTGTTTCAGCTTTGTTTTATGGGGAATGATAATGCTTTACTGACTCTTTGTTTATAAAATTTGTCAACATTGTCTATGTTTTGGCCGTACTAGTGCATCTCCCACTCCATCCTTCTCCATAGACATCCATGGGGTTATCTGGCACGCCTCTGAACTGGTTCCACTCATATCTCACTGGCCGTACTCAATTCATTCAATTAAAAACTTTTGCATCCCAGGCATTTCCCATCTCCTCTGGTGCACCACAAGGTTTTGTTCTCGTTCCAGTCCTCTTTAACGTCTGCCTCCTCCCCTTGCTTACATATTTCATAAATACAATATTTACTTTCATTGCTATGCAGATGACACCCAGCTCTACTTTTCCTCCCTGTCTTACTTTGTACAGGTTCTTGCGTGTTTTGAAAGGCGCCTATAAATAAAATGTATTATTATTAATACGCAGATGTGCATGTGTCTTGTGATGGCTGGACAAGTGGTTATAAAAGAAGAATGAATGAATGATTCAATCTAGATGGAATCTTGCTTCAGGAGATGGGACAGGAGACTGGTAGCTGCCATGAAGAGGGACCTCACTGGAGGTAGCAAAGACTCGGCAAACCATGCCCACAACAAAGAGTGTTTCAGGGACGTACTCTGTCGCATGAAGCAGAGCGAGCTAGCTCTGCATTGCAGGAGAACCACCCGCAGGACCAGGGAGACCACTGTCCAGCTCCAGAAGTGAACACTGCCATTGTCGCACAATGGTTAGTAATCAGAATACTCCTTAAAAAACGTAGAATGATATTTCATCCAGACCTTTGTTTATTTGGGCAGTAAAATGAATTACTCAGCAAATGCTTGCCTCGGAAGTTTCAGGTTTTGAATGTTTTAGAGCATTTTGAATTATTAATGAGGCCATGTAAATGAATTGAACTGAATCATTGTGTGGTTTACTTCTTGAGGAAACGTTTGTTAATATAAATGACTTAATGTTTTCCCAGGTTCAGCAGGCGTTACAGGTCACAGGTGCAAGGTCTTCTGACACAGCTCCACATACACTCATGGCAGGACCTGAGAAGCTGCCTGCATCTGAGGATAAAGGACCAACTCTGCATTTTGGTAGTTTGGCTGAGCCTCAGGCTTTTATCCTGCCACCAAACACTGCTCAAGGGAAGATCACAACCCTAGGCCCCTAGGCCCCTAATCTCCCATGCTGCTTTCATCACACCAGTCCCACCTGTCGTTCTCCCCTTCACACTGTCATCTGTGCAGCTCCCAACACTGCCACAAGTGATGGCTGCACCAGTAAAGGCATTCCTTACAAATGCAGACAAATACAATGCTTTCTGGGCCGTGGCAGGGGGGTTATTTTTCCACACTTCGATTGCCTCTTTTGAGGTTTCAGAAAATGCTGTCAGAATCAGAATACTGTCATGATCACCCATTATTAGAAACACAATGCACATTACAGCTTTGTAAATTGTATTTAACTAGTTTTTATTGTTTTCATATTATTATTTCACTTATCCCATTAAAAGGGAAGACTGCACTGAACACAAAGTTTGCAGCTGTATTTTAGTTTATTCATTCATGTTGTTTTTTTTATCTTGCACTACTTTTATTTCAGTTTTATGGCAATACAATAATCACTGGAGTAAGTATGTGTATGTGTGAATATTTTAGGTTAGTCTGCTAAATGGATGAGACGATAATAATTTTTTGGAGTTATTTATGCCATGTTATTTCTTTTACTGTTGTTATTGTCGCTGCTATTGTTGTTATTTCAATATTAAAGAGTAAAACATCAGTGTTTTCATTGCTTACACATGTCTCCCTCCTACTATTTAGGTAACAAACAAACTTTAATATCTACACAAGACGGTATATGATTTCATACAATGTAAGTGAGTGAAAATGGCTCGGGATATGGCCAGATAAAGTTTTATGTGTTATTGCAGTTCATATTTACTGCTAAACGTAATGACAAAGAGGAGGAATAAGCATTGACCGAGGTGGACTCGAACCTGCGCATCCCGGGTATGTGCCGCGGATTTCTGGATGTCTTAACTCAACTAATGCACTCCATCCTTGGCACCAGTAGGTCTCATTATCTGAAAGTTGTGAGTTCAAGCCTCACACAGGACAGTTGTTTTAAGGGACAATAATAATAATAAAAATAATACAATGAAGCGGAAATATATCATTATCATAACAGCTGTGATTGCATTGGAGCATCTCACTCAATTGGGACCATTGCTGTATACATTCCTCCCTCCGACTCCAATTGTGATTAAGTCCTTGGAAAAGCTAGTCATGCAGAACTTTGAAGCCACACCCCCACCAACCCTTGACCATTTTCAGTTGGCTTCCACTCTAACAGATCTACAGCAACCTGGGTTTCAACACCTCTCTGGTGGATTTCCTCACCGAAAGATTCAGTCAGTCCAGATCGGAAGCAGACACTCAGCCACCATCATCCTGAGCTATTCACCCAAGTGAGCCATGGCCGTACTATGGGGACCATGTCCAACCACATCAAAGTCAAAAATGCTTTTTTCTTTCTTTATATGCAAGGCATAAAAACAGTCAAGTTGAATGAAAACAAGGAACCAGATCGAACCATTACTATGCAACATCTTTCAGGCTTCGTTGGCGCACTCTGTTGCCAGCAGTTCAATTTCATTCTTGGCATTGGTCACCACCTGCATCCAAGAATCAACCATGAGCGCTGTCTACTGTTCCCCCCTCAGCAACGCTACTTGTATGCCAGCTTATTATCAGAATCCGAGTCTGGTAACGCACCATTTGACCATTCAGCTATGCAGTGTTTATTTACATGTAAAAAAGTATAGACAATACAACAGTACCTGCGAAGCTGACTGCACCTTGGCCGAAAGGACAAACTCTGCATTCCGGTAGTTTAGCTGAGACTCACATATTAATCCTGCTAACAAACACTTTTGGCTAGGTGAAGCCCAAGGGGAGATCACAACCCCAGGCCATCTCTCAGATTCCCTTCATCACACCTGTTCCACCTGTCTCTCTCCCCTTCATGGTACCATCTGTTCCACCAGTGACACAAGAGATGGTTGCACCAGTCATGCTTACTCACAACAGCGGACGATACCATAAGAAAAAACAGGATGGAGATCATATTTTCAGAGGAAGACAGACCTAATAATTTGTAGTGCGAGAAAGATAGAAATCCCACTTCACATCTGCAGTATTTTTGCAACTTGTACCGAGAGGAGAGTTTTAATATCTACAAAAAAATGGTTATGTGATTTCAAACAATGTAGATATGGTATAATTCACACTCTGTATGCAAATAAACAATGACATCATTTTCGGTGCAGTAGAATATTTTAACAGCAGCTGTCTCCAATGGATCTCTACCACTGTTCCAGAAGCACAAACAGCGCTGTGTTTTGTGTGTGTGCCATGACTTTAGCACACATGTTAGGTGATTATGGGCGGCTGTGGCTCAGTAGGTAGAGCGGGTTGTCCATGAACCAGAGGGTTGGCGGTTTGATTTTTGAATTTGATTAATGCCGAAGTGTCCTTGAGCAAGACACTGAACCCCCAGTTGCTCCCAGTGAGTGTGTGAATGTGTGTGTGTGCTTGTGTGAGCAAATGGGTAGATGTGTCTGTGACTGTAAAGCGCTTTAATATCTACACCAATAGGTAGAAAAGCGCCATATAAAAGCAAGGCCATTTACCATTATGTATTCATCTCCGTCCTGATGCTAGTTAGACCTGCCCAAAATTCTAACCTTGGAAGATTCCATTTGCACAATAATGAATCAATAATCAACCACAGACATTGTGGGTCCTGGGTGTGTTCACATCTGTACTTTGTTCCCCAGGACAAATGTTAATGCAAGGTATGATTGGGCCTTAGTTAAATGTATAATTTGTTTTAAATTCAAACAAACTCCTAAACATGACTTCCACCTGAGAAAAGTCGTGAAGGAAAGTACAAACTAAACCACAAAAGGCCACTTTTCAAGCCTTGTTGGCGTTCATAAGTGTCATAATCTGAAGACTGTGAGATCAAACCTCAGGGCAGTTGTTTTAAGGCAATTCACTATGAAAAGGGGCTGTGGTAATTCAGTTCAATACAGTTCATGTTTTTGAACAAAATAATAATGCTTGTGGGTGAACAAGCAAATGAGTGCACACCGTGCTGAATGTTTGTATATTGTACTTATCACCATTTTGAATCTAGCACATCCGATTATGAGCATAGTATGTAGCTAAGAACTTGAAACTAGCGCTGGATTATCTGACATAATATGTTTCTGGCTGGTTTGACCAGGGACAAAAACACACAAGGTTTTTCATCAAAATTGTCTACCTGATAAAAATAATATTAAAATTAATAGGGCATATGAACAGTGCATGCTTTTATATTTGTATATATATGACAGTGAAGGAAAGAAAGAGCTGACAGAGGGAAGTGAGTGTGTTTGTGCATGTGGTACTTGGTCCTCTCACAGTGATGAAAGAAACATAAAGAGAAAAAAAGGAGAGGACTATCATGAAAGAAAAAAAAAACACATCACTGATGAGAAGTGGCTAATATGACTCAGAAGTTCAGAATGAAACTGTTATGTGAGAAAAAATTGCTGGAGTATAAAGGCAAAACATACAAAACAAAGCAGCTTTCTGTATAGCAGAGTGAGTGCGGAGGTAGTTTCCCCAAAGGAATAAACGACAATCTATTTATTAATGATGTGTATAGCTCATTATTACTTGCAGTCGCACTCACATTCCATGAATCTTTATGAGGGAAAACGCAAATCATGTTCAAAATTATTCAACAACTCATCATAGTTGCTTTGTACAGAAAAAGCTTCAGTTTATAATTTCAGTCAGATTTAGTTTGGTTTTGTAGGTTTGTCTACTTCTAGTGCAATATGCTTTAAATGTGTGCATTTAAAGCATATTTAAAGGTTTGTGGCTGGTGAGGCACTTACTCTTTCAGAGTCAGATTTAGAATTATAAACCCAATGGAATAGCTTAAATTCACCATTCAATTGGCTGCTTCCACACTAACTGGTTATGTTTCATATCTCATATGAGAATTCTTTACACACACAGGAAAGGAACAATAATAAAATCTAAAGTGGTTATGAGAGGGAGTAAGAGAGAGCGCACATTTGCCGTTGCAATTCCACAATTCATTCGACGAGTATACTCGTTCAACGAGTATACTCGTTCAAGAGAAATGAGAGTACCCAGTGTGAAAAACAAACAAAAAACCTATTTCACTTTTATCAATATATTAATATTAATATTATATATATTATTTTTATATAATATATTAAGAGTTGTTAAAGCTTTGTATTCTGATGATTTGATCCATTTTATACGGATTGTTTAACAAAATATCTGCGTGCAGTTATCTCAACGCAGAAGCAGAACAGCAGAACAACCCGTTGCTCACTAGTGGTCTCTTCCATGAGGCAGAAGTACTGGCTGCCTCACCTTTTGCTTTTTCAGTGTGGTTTAATGTCAGATCAGCAACACTAAATATGTTACAAACATACATGAAATACATTACTAGACAATGGAAAGTTAGGACATTTGATAAAAGTGTGTGCAACCATTATACAGATTGCGCAATTAGAGGTGAGGCTCAGCTTGCTACTGCCTCAACTCACATCTCTCAACTGTATTTACATAGGAAGTAACCAAATTCATAAATTTTGACTAAATTACCGAAATTACTGGAATCATAAAGACATTACATTTACATCACAGACTAAAGGACAAATAGTATAATTTGTTTAATTTTATCATTATTACTTTTCATGATGGCAGGTGGAAACTGCCTCACCTGCCTCCCCCTCCCCGCAAGTCCCTGACACGTGTATTTTTTTTTTAATATGTAGATCAGTAGTAGTAGTAGTAGCAGTTCAGGTGCACAGTAGCATAATTGAACAATTACAAATGCCTCTCCATTTAGGAAACATTGCTAAATATATAAAATAACTAAAACTACAAGGGTGAAGCACTTACCCAGGGCTTGGGAGGCAAAGGCTGTCATAGAACTCTGCAGTCGGTCTGGTCTGACTGCCTGAACCAATAGCAGCTGAGGAGAGAGCAAAAATACACTGAGGAAGAAATAAACAAGTATTCACAACTTTCACATCAACACTTATCACATATTTCGAAAGGTCCACTTTTAAAAAAAAAAAAAAATGCCTAAATTGTATACATACCCTCTCAAACACAGGGACATTAAGCTTTTACAGACAAAATGCATAACGTGTTCTTGACTTCTGTGCTAAGTGGACTAATTGATGTTTAATTGATGATAAATCCGCATTAAATCTAAAAAACATAGGAAGTGGAGTTCTTTTTTATTTTTATTCAATTTTGGGGCTATTAAAGTAATACGGCACACATTTCCACCAAGGCCACTCTGTAAAAATACAACATATTTCTGGACATGGAAGAAGTCATGGAGACTGAGCCCTGTCTACTTATAAAGCAATCTCTTTTGTCATTTCAAAATTGAGATTAGTTCACCTTGGTAGCCACCTACTTCGCATCGACAAAGGTTTCACTTCCTGAATTTCATTAACATTCTCATGGCTCGACATCACTGGTCGTCTCTTTCTATGTGTACACCTCTTCATGGTTATTTTAAGATATTATGTTGTAGCACTGGCAACGCAAAAGAAATCATCTATACTCAAGAATGAGATAAAACGTCATGGAAGAAGAAAAAAGCAGGCAAAGTTTATGTATGGCTTGTATTGAAAGGTTAATTTTGAACTAACAAAAGCAGGGGAGAAATAATGGTGTTGGGAAATTGATTGAAAGCTGACCTGTTGGAAGGAAGTAATCTTCTTGGCAATGGAGGATGGGATTTCCTGTTCACACTGTGAACTCTGCAAGAAGGACAGCCAAAGGTCTGAGTCGCTCAAACACAGAGTCTGGTAGAGAGCTGGGAATGTAGCCTGGAAAAGACAGGTGGCACAAGTTAATAGGGTGAAGGGCAGGTCAAGACATCATGTTCGATAAAAAGGTCTTTAGACAATGGTAAGGATTATTTTTTTGGCATTCTTTTCAAATGAAGTAGAAATCTTGGATGTCTGCTGGTTAGAAAAAATATCCAATGGTCAAACTTATCATTTGCGTTATGAGACATTATGTTGTTACTGTTGTACCAGTGTCACACATTGAATTTACAGCGATAGTGTAATAACGTTAAAGTAACCTAGAGAAAAGACCTTCACATTAGGGTGTACACTGTATGTCAGTTTGCATGTCAGCATGTTTACTTTAAAAATGGCCACTGCTCCATGTCTCTCCTGGTCAATCCAAGAAGGGAATTCCTGATGAGAAAAGAGAGGGTTTGGTCAAGATAGAAACATTTGGTCCTTTCTTGTTCTCAGGATAAAAAAAAAAGCTACACTCTTACCTCTTTCTTAAATATTTCTCCTACGATGGATCCAGTAAAGACATTCCATTCCTACAACGATAGGACAATAGTGTTTTTAAGACATTTGGCAGGTTCAAAGTAGGGCTGCAGCGGCTGTCGATGTCATCAATTACTTATACGTCAATTTTCATGCTATAGACTGACGCAATGCAATGTTTGTTCATCTCCAATTATGCAAGCTCCAAATGCCAGGCATGCTGGGAATCAGAGTGCATCAAAAGAAGCCTCAACCTGATCCGTAGAAGTGTGGCAATTGTTTGAACTCAGTAAGGTACACACTTCGCAAAAATGAAACAACCCACCACAGCAGCACATCCACTATGCATAAGCATCTCAAACGATAGATGATGGTCGTATTTAGAGCAAAGTTAACCAAAGGACTAATAGACCCATGAGAAAAGAATCAATAGATTTATCAAAAAAATAAATGAATTAACTGACTAATCAAAAATGTATTTATACATTATCATTTATATTGTATTTATTAAAGAAATCAGTAATGACATAATACAAAAACAACTCACATTCTCCTGGAAAAGTTCAGGGTACATGCCTTTCACAAAGTGCATGGCAAACATCAATTGGTCAGCCTGAGACAGAGATAAGGAGAGAGAGAAATTAATATACAGTAAAGAGCACAGTATAACAACAATAGTTTGCATTGCACAAATCCAACCAACAGACAACAAAAAAAGTTATATCTACTAAGATGTGAAAAAGACATTCTACTTGAGTCTTTAGTCTGCCTCACTAATGGACTAGCAACGGTTTGGTACAGCCTGACAAAAAAAGCCTGTTGTCCCTCTCAATGTGCCTGTCTTTCTTGCTTTCTAATCTGCTAGTACAGTTTGAAAAGAGATAACAGAAACGGCCATGAATCAAGATGTTCATCCCACCTACATAAAGAAAAGAAAAGCAGAAAAAGAGAGAGAAAATGAAACAGAGAAAGTAACGAGTGATTTAGGAAAGGGTGCAAATGTAAGGAAATGTGCAAAACGTAAGAAAATGCATGCAGACAGTTAGGAAGACACTTAGGAGGGCCTTGTTTGAGAGTTCAGTTAAGGAGGATGCACCACACAACGACACAGGAGGTCATTCCCACCTGTGGCCATCAGACTCCTCCCGCTGACTGTTGGTCACTCATAACATTCTTCAACACTTAAGACTTAAGAAATTTATTTGTAACCATTTTACCTCTGTCAAATTGTCAATACTTGTGCAATATCTGTTTTTTATGTATCTTATATCTTATTTTTATTTTGTATATATTTTTTTAATATCACTTTATATTCTATTTGTAGTTTAATCTGTCACCTTGCAACTGTCACTTTATGGGAGCCACAGCAACAAAACAATTACCTTGAAGGATTAATAAAGTATTCTGGTTCTGGTTCTGCTCCACAATGAATACATAAATTCAAAAAGTCCATTTGAGCTTATAAGCTTAATTAATGTTTCTGCCAGTAACACAGTATTATCAAAAACTGGGACAATGATCAACTTATCCATAATAACATTAGGCAGCTTGGCAAGAAGACTCCTCTATAGTTGTGTGCTGATTAATGGGAGTGTGTGTTTATGGCATCAAAGCAGGAATAAAACTGTTGAGGGTTTGCTAAAACAAAAAAAAGGGTTTCAAAACACATTCAGCACAATGCCTCAGTTCCTGTCACCACTGACTTATCACCATAGAAAATCACCAGAGTAATAAAAGGAAGTTTTAGAGTTGCTCAGAACCACATTTTAATTCTGTCTAAGTATGTTCAGTTTATTAATGAATGAAACAATTTAAGACAGACATAAGTGCCAATAACTAACTAAATAAATAAATAAGGTTATACCCTTTCAAAGGTTAATTGAAAGGCAGGACCAGACTCGACCAGAAAGTGTCAAGCTAACTAATGTCGGACCATGCAATGGCCCTCACTCATCACTATCCACTTGTAAAGAGTTTTGTGCATTATCATAATTTTGCAAGTAATCATGCTGACAATGGAGCATCAGCAGCTAGTGGCCAGTGAAATTTATTTCTATTCTGTGGTTCATGTACCGTTGTTCTGTACATGAAGAATATGTTCACTTTGATCAAGCATCTATATGCTGTGTAGGTTCACTGCTACTGCCAGACACCTCAGAAGGAGAAGACATCCTGGAGATATACAACAGGTGAACTGGTTATAGATAGTAGGCCATATCGGTCCATGATTAACATGTGTTCTCACTTAAATGAACTGCTCTGGGGAGCGACTGCAACAAGCTCAGCTCGGCTTATTTGCACTAGGATGAAGAATGATTGCTTTGTTCACACCAGACAACTGACCTGGTGGGGTAACGTCTGGTTTCAGAAGAACGAACCAACTGAAAAAGCTCCCTTAGATAAAATTAAGAAGCTCTCCAAGAAAAAAAGTTAAGAACCACTGCTGTAGTGTACTTTGCCAAAGGAACGGTGTGTTCAGCCTACAGTTTAACATCTTCACAAACCTTCAAATCCATTGTCGGCTTGTCACCTGATATTACCATATTATGTTTTCTTACCTGCCAATGTAGAGTCAGCTTGAAGTGAGGCAAGGTTACATTTAGACCAAACTCTACACTACCATGCCCCCTCTCTGACCCACTCCACGGTTAATGTCTTGATTCCATGTCTGCATGATTGACACTAAGCTGCCAAGTCCAACTCCATCTACTGCAGTGACAGCGGACACAAGTGAACAGTGTCCAGCCACATGATATGACTGATAAAACAAAGATTTTTTGTGTGCGCGTACACACTATGTGTCAGAGAGAATGTAGTAAAGAAAGTGCAACTACGATGAAAGCCTGTGACTGTGTGTGAGCTGCCGTCATACTGACACTCTGACAGGACAGGAACCTCAGCCGACAGAACAACCTGGAACATGTCACGTTTCAGACAACTCAAACTATTGCCCTTGTCAAGAGAAGTATCTGCATTCTCACACCCATGCTTAACCTCCTGAATGTTTACGTCAGCAACAGCACAAGTAACCATACATGAAGAGCCCCCTCAATGTACACCAAAGAAAAACTTTCACGGTATTGCATCTAAAGACAAGCATTCCGCTAACAAGAACACTCACTAACAAGCTAAGATGTGACAAAGCCTAGATACTGTTGTGACTGAAGCATTTGTTTTGTTCAATAATGTACTTCAATCATTGTCAGAGTTAAATATTATACATTTTAATTGAAACCAAGTCAACCCAGAATGATGGGAAGACGCAAATTATTAGAATTATGTCTGAACTACATCAATTAAGGAAATACTACAGGGTTTCCTATTCAATGTAAATACTATGGTGGTCCACCAGAGTCTAATAAAATAAATAAAAATAGATCCATACATCTGGATAAAGAATCTGAACACGTA
>JASGAT010395250.1:0-14401 GCA_030220025.1 Chelon auratus | reverse complement strand
ATCTGCTCCGCAATTACGCGCATGACGCATTTGGAGACAATATCGTTGTTGGGTTGTAAACTATTACTCACGCTCAGAGGCCATAGTGATCACGGACTCCGTGGTGGCGTGGTACTCATCCTCCTCCATAAACTCATCCTGGGACGACGCGTCTCCCTGGAAGTCGTGATGGTCCAGGAGCTGCTGGAGCGGCGGCGCCTTGGGGAGCAGCTGATTGACCACCTCCCGGCTGATGTTGGGCGCCTGCTTCAGGCGCAGCTTGCTGAGGATTTGGGACTTGATGGTCTCCAGTCTCAGCACTTTGCTTTGCTCCCTCCAAACGCAGGCGGAGCACTCGTGGGAACCGGCGTCCTCGTCCAGCAGAGACAGCCCGGCATCCGTGGGCGTCTCGCTGGCAGGAGGCAGCAGCAGATTGGGCTCGTCGCTCCCCGACTGTCCCAGGGAGATGAGAACCATCAAGCACAGTAAGAAGTTGTACCTCGGCATGACGATGCGCGGACACCAGGAAATGCAACTTTTTTCTCTTTCTTGTCTTGTCTTTTCCCTTGCTTTATTCCGTTATATCCCCTCTCTCGGATCTGCGCCGCTCCTTTGCCTTTCAGCCTACAAAAGGCAGGGAATCACTGACATGCATCTAATCCAAAACGATCACCCCAAAGTTGCGTTTTGTTGTTGTTGTTTTTTTTGTTTTTTTTTTTTTGAAGCAGCAGCAACAACAACAACAGCAAGAGCTTTTGCAATAAGTTTTCCCAAAAAAAAGAAAAAAGAAAAAGTGCGTTCCAGTGTGTCTCGGTTGAAGCTGGTTTGATTGAAAGTTAACAAATTATCTGCCCGGTGAATGCATAGCCCGCTCACGTGTGGTATAATGGCTGTTTTGGGGTCTTCTGTACAATTTAGTCCATGGAGGTGTGTGAATGTTCAGAAGTGTCACTGAAAAATGTGCAAGTGCGGTCAAAAAGGGGCTCTTTATATATCTCAGCTGCCCGGTGTCGTAATCCGTCTCCATTGGCTAAGATTGCAACAAAAGGCTTTTAGGTCTGTCACCAAGTCAAGAGGGACAGAGCGAAGGGAGGGTGCGCGCACTGTTATGAGCGTATACATGTTTTTACAGTGCACAAACAGTCTCTCCCACTGCAGCCGTACACCATTTAGGTTATTAGGATAATAAATTATGATTACAATTATATTTACATATAAAAAAAATGCTTTATTTATTTATTTCTCTGGAATTCACCACATCCTCTCCTAAATCTAAATGGTGGATTTGAACAAGAATCACACTGGTGTGAATCGTTTATGTTTGTCTACCAGACTTTTTTTTGTGTGTGTGTGTGTGCAGATTATTTAGAAGTTGCTTGAGATTCTCCAGTGCAAGGCACAAAGTATAAACCATTAAAAAGTCATTAGTATTCTTTCCTTTAAGACCCAGAAACTCAGAATACACCAGAGTGTATGTAAAAGGGTGAAAATTATAATGATAATAATAATAAAAAAAGGCGTGCGTAATAGCCTGTGTTAAGAGATTTATAAGTTATACATAAGCAGCTTGTTATATTCTCATTTATAGTGCATAAAGACTTAATAATCTATATATTTAAAACGTCAATCGCAGTAATTAGTAGAAGCCTGAAATTAAAATGTCTGTTAATTATTATTATTATTATTATAATGACATTTAAATATTATGTCATATTTGATCCAGCAAAATACAAACATACCAGGATCTCGTCTCAATGTGGAGAAGAAACTCACACAAACGGAGTATTCACATGAGTATGTTTGTATTCAACATATATATATATATTTTTTTTTTCCATAAAAGTTTTCATATTGCTGCAGTTGCAGATCTTAAAGCAATTTAGTTGCCTGTGTGACAGTGGGCTACTAACCCACTGGTGACATCTGCTGGTGGAGCACATAGTTGCAGCTGCAGAGCAGATCTCATTTCTTGAGTTTTCACCATTCCCAGTAAAACCAGCTCATAGTGTGTCCAGTGCAAAGCTGAAACAGAAGCAGCTGGACTTGCGCGAGGTTTCTTAAAGATGTTACACCACTCATTCAAGTGGCCTCTTCAGCTTGGAACTCATACAAGTCGTGAAACTTGTTCGAAAAGCCTTAAGAAAGCCTAGTCGCCTCAGTTCAGAGCTCCTTGGACTGACTGTCTGGAGTTCCTCTGTCAAACAGACACCCTGAGGTCAGTGGTCATTTATTTACTATTTAGTTTTTTAGCAATAACTAAATAGTAAATAAATGAATCGGTAGAGGCTTGGGGTAAGGATTTAAGAGGCAGTTTAATTCATCATGTGTCATTAGCCTTGAAAAAGTCTCCTGCAAGTCTGCTGACCTAATACAGAAGGATCCCAGCAACCCTGTGAGATACTTGAGTGGCGCCTCCAAGACATTAATCTAATAAAGTAAAGCTTTCACTCATGTTTGCTCATTTCCTTCACTCTTGTTAAAAACAAAAGTCATCAATTAACAGCTTCGTTTCAGTTTAACCGAATCCAAACCACAAACCACAGATGAAGGACCAGGATGTGCAGACAGAAAATGAATCATTGACATTAACTACCCTCATATTAACATCGGCATGTAACCGCATCTTAACTAAAGCTCAGACGGTTGTAAATGTTCAATAATTAAATAATTATTTAAATCAGCAAAGACTTAAATCGCGTTTGCTAAAAAGGGTATAAATAATTATAGCCGTTACACAACACATGCTAGACATTTTTAGCAAGGTAGTCATTGTTCTCAAAGATTGATGCATGTCCCATAGCAGTTACAGTAAGCAGCACCAACTCTCGTTCTTGCACCGTTTGTAATGTTTTCTATTGTCTGCATAAGCTTGCACACTTTATGCTCAGTCCCTTGTGTTGTTCTTAACCCTATGTCTTCATGTAGCTCCGTGGTCCTGGAGCAACATCCTGCTACAAATGGTTGAAATTACAACAAAAAAACAGCAACTCTGACCTTTGACCTACCAGTTAAACTATTCATCAGAAGAGAGCTTAAGGAAAAAACATAATTAATCCGGGACACCCAGTACCGTCATAACCATAGGGGACCTGGTCCACAGCAGGAAAGGTATGTTTGAGTTTCTCTGACATTCAGTTTATCACTTTGGATGTGAGTAAATGTTAGCAATGCTTTGTTGCTGCAGTGCATACACTGAACCGTACACTCCCTAAATCTAGATAGCAGACTCTATCAAGATCAACGTGTTTGCCTTTTCCCTTAGCAACGTTTTGATGTTATGCAGGATGCCATTCTCCTAGTTACTCTGTATAAATGCTAGATGCACCTGAAAATATTTCTTGAATATTTGTGGGAGCAGCAGAACCGAACCGCGTCTGTGTGGACTTGTGATCATAAACTCACCACAGTCTTGTCAGCAAATATTCAAGTCTGTGGGACCAGTGAGCTTCTTCCTCTGTGTCTGAGACGACGGCTTCAGGAGCTGCTGAGAAAAACAAAAAGAAACAATCAAAAACAACTTTAGATTAGTGATGGGAAGTTCGGCTCTTTTTTGAGAGCCGGCTCCCAAAGAATAGTCTGCTCTTTCGACTCCCGAACGGCTCTTTGTTAAGTATCGTTCATAGCCTAATATTTTAGCCCAACACAGCAAATACATACGGTTTGTGTGTTGATAGGCCCTTTTGCGTTCAGCGTTTTTGTGTGAAGCCTAATAATTGTCAAATTTTGCGCAGCTATTCTGTTACAAAAGCATTCTTACTTTTGTTTAATATTTCAATAAAACTTTAATGAACAAAACACTGCGATCAAATCCACACAAGCAAAAAACAGAACCAAACTCAGTAAGCAAAAGTATCTCAGTGAGGCTCTTCTGATTCACTATTAAACTTTGGCTCTTAGAGTCGGCTCTTTTGCGCATGACACACCACCACTTTAGATGCATTTGGTAGCAAAGATGTAAAGTTGTACATTTATAATCCTCATCTGCTTCAGTTTCATGACTTGTGGGACACGGGCCTAATATCTTCCTAGTGTGACAAGGCAGATTATCAGGTGTGTCTACAGAGGTGATAAATAACCTGACTAACACGCTTTCATGAATAAATCAAGAATATTGTGGTTAAACAGAGACACATAAACGTAAAGACTCATCGCTGTAGATACACACACGCGTTGCAGACGTAACGCTCCGCTGCTTTTCTGCTGACATGATATTGTTCTATATTTACCTGCGGTGTTTACCACAGCCCCCATAACTGGTGCTGTGATCGTCAACACTGTGGGCACAATGGCATTATGTTCACACAGTATGTTTTTGCATTGAGCAACGCAAACACCACGTTTCTGAATTTCTCAATGGCGGCCACTTTCTTCATGTGGAAAAATGTGGTACTTATTGTGTTTTTACAAAGCACGGCTCACCATTTGGTTTCTGACGCCGACGACAAAACTACTTTTCGCCGACATATTTGGTCATTTGGGAAACAGTTTTATTTTATATACGTACATGTTTTTATGTTCTTTCAGCTTTTTAAATTGGTTTCAGAATCAGAATCAGTCGTTGCATGCGGTACAACAGGAGTTTAAAGTCATGTTTTATGTGGTTTTGTGTAAGAGCAAATGGATACAGTATAAAAAGACACTACAAAACTATTTAAAAAAACAATAAGGTGCAGATAAGATAACACAGTATATATATTAAAAAAAATGTATTGTACATGTACATGTATTGCACAGTGTCAGTTTCAAGTATTTATCAGATATTGCACATTGAAATTGCGCCGTGGATTGCACAGCCCAGAGTCTGGAGGTGCAGGCTTTGAATGCTCTGCAGCGCTTAGCATAGGTGAAGCAGTGTAAAGAGGCTGTTGCGTAAGTGGGAGCAGTCTTGTTTTTCTTTGTCTCAGATGACTTGGTATTATGTCTTAATCTGTTGTGATGTGCTGTAAAAAGCTCAGTGGATTATTGTGTCAACGGTCTTACACCGGTCCGTTTCTCCTTGGTCCCTTCTACTGTCTCCCTCGATCTGGCTGCCATTGTGTTACGAGTTAAACTATGGATTAAACAAAGTGACCATGGACTCTGGAGGCTACACCTTCATCTGCAGACACAGACACTTGATCAGACTTAATACCTTGCTAAACCCAGCCACTTGTACACTAATCATGAGTAACAACGTTTGGATTAAGCTTTATTATTTGTCACTGGAAATTGTTGGGGTAGGTTAGACTGACCAATTGCCTACTATTACAGACAATTTCAACAGCACTTTAAGTCTGTTAAAAATAATTACAAAGTCATTCTCTCTACTTGAAAGTTAGCTGCCGGCTACATCTCTGTGGTTCTGCGTTGATATACTCGACGTGAGGTCTCTTTTTTGTGCTGCGCTTCATTTAAATATCATTCAGCAGTGTCCTATATTACCTGAAACATGTTTGAACCATGTTTTTTTGGTAGTTTGGGACACCATGAGCAGTTCCACAATATCCGTGCCATTTTCAAATTCAGTCAAATATATTTAAATTATAATATATTTTATGCTTTTATGCGTTATGTAAAACAGGACGTGATAATGTGTGATAGTAGATGTCTTTCTCCAAAAACGAATGTTGTAAAACTTAAAAAAATACACTCTCCCTGCTCTCTGAAACGTTTGTTAAGGATTTATCATACATTTTATTGATGAGACATATGCTATTTATTTAGCTAATTAGTTTAAAATTGAACAAAATGAGAAAATTAAATGTAATTTTGGCACATTGCCATCTGTGGTTCAGTTCTGGGTCTCAGTGTTGTGTTAAAAGAGTACAACCCTTAGTGGACAAACCGTATACTGTATATAAATATGGACAATGTGTCCCCACTTCTTTGCATTGTCCAAACTGAGGCTATTTTCCCGGGGATACAGGCTAGGCCATCTTGCAAGTTTGGAGCTAGAGTCTGCGCAGTGCGGCCCAGGAGCATTTTCGTTAAATTAATACTAGCTACTCTCTGTTCTACCTCCACCAGTTACAAAGAAATGTTGGATTATACGCCGCACTTATTTATTATCCAGTTCTCACAGATCCTAAGAGCGGTTGGCATGGCAACTAGCTGTCACCATGATGTCATGTCCTGCTTCTATAACCAAATAAAATAAAACTTATCCGAAATATGCACACCTGAGTATTCATCAGTATTAAATTAACTAGCTAAAATGACAGAAACCATCCTTGAAAACAAAAATATATTGACATGTAGGTTAGTGTTTTAGTTTGGCCCAAGTCCCGCCCACTAACATGGAGGGGGTGGAGCTTATATGACCTGCAGCCAGCCACCAGGGGGAGCTGTTCCGTCGTCCATCTTTATACAGCCCATGAAAAAATTAAAATCGGCCTTTATTGCAAGTTTCCGGTTAATGTCTACTGTGTACTTTTCCCAAATTCACCCCTCGAGATGAATTGGACCATGTGGCGGGCGAGCTGTTTGTTTAACACCCCCTGGTCTAGTTCATGTTTCCAGAAAGTAGTCATAGCCCATCGCACTCACCTTGATGCTTGGCAGACCTTGTCACTGATTAATTAAATCGTGTGTCACGGTGCTTATCTGAACTTTAAAACGAACTAAATCCCATTTAGCTTTAACTCCTCGGTGATTCCTGTCGTGTGTATGTGTGTGTGTGTGTGTGTGTGGCTGATCTTTGGCTCGTTGTGGTGGCGGTTGGCGGTGGTGGTGGTGGGCGGGGTGAGGGGGCGGGGTCATATGCGGGTTTGGTCCCCGTGGCTTTCCGTAGATCAGGGCCTGGGCGTCGTTCGTTGCTACTGCTGCTGCTGCGTAGGAAACAAACACCAAACAACACTTCAGCTCAGCAGTCCGGAGGTGTCTCTTACATAAACAAAACAAAACAAAAAAAAACTCTATTCAAATAAAGAAAAATGCTTTCGGTGGACAGCAGCGGCTCGCCAAAGAAGCGGGGCTTTTCTCGGGGATTAAGCGAGGACGAGTCTCTCCGCAGTATTATAAAAGAGGTGAGGAGAATCACGTCGTCGTTAAGTGTTTAACGCAGGGAGCTAAAGCTAACCTCGACGTTCATGTTCTTTTAAGCCATATAACATTACTAAACATACTCGAGATCTTTTCAGATAGCTCTTTTTATAACTGCTTAACAACTAAGCTAGCTAAGTATGTTGTTATTTTAGAGCCACAGCTTCCACTTCCCCTTCATTAGCTAAGTTAGCTTCCTGTGGTTTTGTTGTGATGCTAACTCCTCCTGCTTTTTATTTTTTAATTTTTTTCTCCTCCTCATCAGACCGACAGCTCATCCAGACGTCTGACACGAAGCGACAGCCGAGCAGGCACCCTGAAGAGGAGGACTGACAGCCAGGTAGGAGCCAGATAAGATGGGAATCCGGACACCTGTACACACTGTACCACTGACTCCTGCTAATCAAGTCTGATGATTAGATAAGACAGACAAGCTTTTGTCTTTTGGTCTTACTGTGTACTGCGATGCATTTACCTGACAGGCAGCTGCTCAGATTGGGTTTCTTACATGTAGCTCCAGTTTATAAAATACAGTACAGTAAAAGATTAAACTTTGCTGTCATTGCATATAGTACAGGTATATATACAATGAAATGCAGTTGGGCGTCTAGGGGAGAAGCTATGACTATTGTAATAAATAAGTTAATATTTTACAGTAATAGTATGATTATAAAGTAGAAGTATAAATACACACACACAGCTGTAAATGTGTGCCTAAATCTAAATCTGAATGTGCATATATGTACATACATGTATAGGTACATGCACATGCTGTGTTGTGACACTTTGTCACTTATCAGATGTCAGCCGATTAAAATATTAAATCTGGTTAATGGTGTATTTTTCATCTGGTCTAAATTTACCATAAAAGGGATTTTTTTTTTTAAAGTTTTTAATTTCTCTTATCAACATGGGAGTGGACAAATATGCTCGCTCCGTGCAAATGTGTGTTTAACGTCCATTTATTTGTCGTCATTCTGTCACGCGCCGACACTTGAGCGGAGCTCGTATTGATAAAAACCAAACGAGACGTCAGTATCTGGTGCGTCTACGTTGCAAACTAGTCAGCTGGGGGGAAACTCTCTGTATCAGCTGTGTGTCAGTGTACTCTGGAGGTAACTCAGTTCACACGGACGGTAAAAGCAAGTAACTTTACAAGAGAACCATCTGGCGGACTTTTAAAGCTTTATTAAGTTCTGTTTGAGAAGGCGTGTGTCTGCTAAGTGTAATGCAGCTGTCGTTAATACACCCGTGTTTTCCCCATTGAAGTGTAGGTAAATGGATTACATAATGACAAATACAGTAATTTTTTTCTGCTTTAGTCATTATTGATAGTTAAATAAAATATTTAATATGAAAGCGTGTATGTTTTTAAACCAGTATGATATCTCTCAACTTGCTGAAATACATCAGAAATGAAGGTCTGATCTCGTGTGGCGTTGTCAGCCTTTAGCGTTACATCACTACTAATCACTGTTTTGGCTACAGCTGCCATCAGAATAAATGTGATGTGACAAAGTGTTGATAAAATTAACATGATCCAGTCTGTTTCAGCCTCTTTTAACTATTATTTTTTACTTTTCAGCAGTCTGACCAGGACCTCTTAATGGGACTACCAGAAATGGTGACTATAATCCCCTCTTATCTTTTATATTGTCTTTATAATAAAAGGTATTTCTGTTAAAAGTCTTGCTCGCGGACCGATAATTCCCGAACATATGGAGGAATTGTCACGCTTCCCTGTGAGGCCTCCCACAGATGGTTGCCTCTGAGAGCTTGCTAAGCACTTGTTCTCCCACTGACATGGCATGCTTTCCTGGGACGTTGCCCACACTGATTTGTAATCGTGTTTGTGATGTAGCTGGAGCTGCAGGCCAGCTATGACGAGGCGGTGCAGGAGCTGCGTGGGCTGGAGGTCGAGCGAGAGGCTCTGTTGTTCCAGGTGGACGTCCTGCAGGACACGCTGGAGGGTGTCGAGGAGCTGCTGGCTGAAGCCCAGAGGGAAGCTAAAGAGGCTAGCTTGGTACGTGGAGCACTCACCGCAACAGCACTTAGCATTAGCCACGTTCTAGTAGTGTATTGATCGTTTTGACTGACGCTCATCATCACGCCGGTGTTTCTGTGCACTTGCAGGCGCTGGAACAAGAGAGGCAGGCCAAGAGGAAACTGGAGAACATGGTTTGCTCTCTGAGGAAAGAGGTGGAGAGATTACAAATGGTAATGTAACATCTTCAACAATCGTCGTATATGAAGATGTAAAATCTAATGAAACCCTATGAGGCAATTAGTGTGATCAGTGGTTATTGAATGGTGATGGTACATTTAGTTTTCATCACGTTGTCGCACAGAACTAGTTCTTACAATATGCTTTGAGGTGGAATGAAAAGCCGATCATGATACAGAAGAATAAATGCACACAGTTTTAGTTTGGTCCACATTAAAAGTAGACATTACTATTATCTATTTCTTACCACTGTTACATATTACTGTACTGTACTGAACTGATAGGACAGCTGACAGCGGCAGAGAACAATGACAGCGATGACGTGAATGGCTGATTTGAGATTGTGGCAAAATCGGAGATTGTGGTTAAACTGGAAACTTCTGTAGTCAGCTGAGTAGAGAAGAGGTGACAGAGAGAGCTGTGAATGAGCGAAGACAAAAATAGAGTTCCTGATTTGACATAGCTTTATTACTGCTATGACACACTGTAATTTTACTTGCAGTTCTCCTGAAGAAGTCATATGACTGTCAATATGATGACGACTGCTGTTCAGCTTTATTTTGTGAAGCCTGGACTGAGAAAAAGATTCGGTTAAATGCCACAAAAAAAATCCCAGCTTCAAATTTAAAATCCTCAAATAATAAAAATGGGTAGAAATAACTTCTAAATTATATTTTTATTTGACTTGAAAGAGCATTTTATTTATTAATGAACATTTTTTGTCTGCAGGAACAAAATAACAAACCAGCTGCTCCAACGACGGACGACGCGCCGACACAAGGACCCCAAATCAAAACCGACGCCAAGGAATCGATTGAAGTTGCGCACAGAGAAGAAAACGACCGCTCACGGCGTGAACCTGACAGCAGCAATGGAGGAGTGGCGGAGGACGGAGAAAGCGTCATGACGAAGCTGCCCAATATGGTCAACAGGACCCCGCCCTCTCTAGCGCTGGACAACCTCCCTGAGGATGGGGTCCTCCAGAGGCCCTGTGAAAACGGACGAGACCTGTCTCCGGACAGGAACGACTCAGACAGCGTAAGTGCCTACGAGGACGCGTCTGCAGAGACTCCGGAGCTCGAAGACGCTTTGGAGCTGGATGAGGATAAAAAGGAAAATCCGACAAAAGACCATCAGACCATCGATGGTGAAGACGCCAGGAACCCTGACGCCTGCATTCTGTCTTAACTTAGATCTTACTTATCTACTACTGGGCCACATTAGGCCAAAGACAACTATTGGTAATTGGATGACATTAAAAGGCTCTTTGCAGTTTAATATATCTCTGTTAGAAGACCAGAGTTGTTGTAGAGCAGCAGTGATTAGTCCATCAGCCAATCAAAGGACAATCGGCAGCTGTTTTGATAATAATCCGTTGATTTTTCTTCTCAAACGCGAGGATTTGCTGCTTTTCTTTGTCGTACGTGACAGTCATCGAAATATCTTTGGGGTCTAGATCTCTGGAGGCAGTTATTTTAGGATATAACTAAACGATTAATAGATTAATTGAGAAAACGATTAACTGCTTAATCTTTAATGGAAACACTGGCTACTGTAGTAGAGATGTAAGTTTCAGTTTTAAATTAACAACAAAGGAACTCAGGATCCAGAGGGTTTATTAGCTCTATAATCCACTAATGACTGTTTTATATTATTTGCCAATCTTTTCCTTTAACTCTGTCTTAACTCTCTTTCTTTTTTAAATATTAGGATGAACACGGAAAATGCTTTGACTGTTTACCTCTTTGGTAATTTTTTAAGAAAGTTTTTTTTTTGTACGCTATCAGCTGCCATGACACGAATCAGGATTTATCTGTATACATAATAACGGTGAGCTCTGTTGGGATTTGGACGGGGTTTCTTCTCAAAATGGGACAGTGTTGTTTACTTAAAATTAACCTGCTGCAAAGCGTGTTTCCATCGTGTTCTTTGTAAGCTGCCCCTTGGACACTTGTAAAAGGTTTTGTTAATAAGGTTTTATGGAGGGATTCTTCAACTAAGGGAAAATGCCATATGTGTACTTCTCGGTCTAGACTCATCGGTCTAATAACGTACAGTCATGTCTGGTCTTACAGTCCAGCTTCCCTTTTTTTTTCGTTCGGGAAATCATAGGGAACTTGATTTTGGCTGCATTTGCACTTTTTAAAGTTCTTGTATTGTGGCATTTATTTGTCATATTACATTAGAAACAACATTCCCTTTACAACCAAACTTAAAGAGAAATGCTCAGTCTGACCTGCTGCAGACTGTCTGCCCGTCTGTCTGCATGGTTACGCTGTACGTTTGCACATTTTCTAGCAGAACATGCTGAAGGTAGTCTTTTAAGGTGTCTCTGACTGCTGTAAACACTTTATATGTGGGTCAAATTTTTATATGTTGTTGTTGTTGTTTTTTTACTGTAATTTTTTTTTGTAGCGCTAGAGGCAACTCATCAGTAGTTTGCATGAGCATATACGAATGTAGGTTGATTTGCAATCTGCACACAAGTTGATCAGTTATCAGTAGGTTTGCACGCAGTACCTCCACTCATACATTGATCTAAGATGTTTACTTAACAGTTAGTGTTTTTAGAGGGATTTTAATTTTGTTTTTCAAAGCGTGTACGTCGTTCATTCATCCCACAATTTCTGAGGCTGATTCTTGTTTGTTTTTTTTTAACAAATTTTGCAAGTGATTGCAGTTTCAAGCACATCGAGCTACAAATATTTAAGCATAAATCACTATCTTGATGAGTATTTCTCTTAAGACTAAAGCAGATTACTATTATTGCACGCATGTAAACGTAAGAATAGGTTGAACATTTGCCTTTTGGCTCCATATCGTCATTCCGTGGGTTTACTGCGGCGCATTAAAGTCGGTACATTGACTCATTTGCCTTTATAACTTTTATCACACAGTCCAGTTTCCACACGCTAATGTCGGGTCAGACGAGACATGTTACACGCCACGGGTTGCTGTTATATTTAGTGCTGTGCGGCGGCTCCATGGTCAGGTCATATCAAATGAATCGTAACATAAACTCTTGTTCTCAGCATTTTATTTTATTTTTCAACGGTTTGGTTTGCTGTAATGACTCAGTGAAGTTTCGTTTTAAAAAAATGAAAATAAAATGTCGCAGGCACTGTTGGAGGGCTTTTCACAAGTTGTTCTTTGTGTTTCATTATCGCCTTTTTTTGTGTGTGTGTGTGTCTGAATATTTTTGTCCTGTAAACTGATTTATATCAAAATAAAATGAGTGGATAAAGCTGATGCCTCTTTGTCATTTCTGTTTGACTTGCCTTTAAATTAAGCACTGACGCCTCACAGCAAGAAGGCTCTGGGTTTGAATCCATCGGCCGACAGGGGTCTTTCTTTTCTGTGTGGAGTTCTGCATGTTCTCCCTGTGTCTGCGTGGGTTCTCTCCAGGTTCTCCGGCTTCCTCCCACCGTCCAAAGACATGCTCATTAGGTTCATTGGTGATTCTAAATTGGTCGTAGGTGTGACTGTGTGAATGGTTGTCTGTCTCTCTGTGTTAGCCCTGAGATAGACTGGAGACATGTCCAGGGTGGACCCCGTGACCCTTCACAGGACAAGCGTTTACAGAATACGAATGAAAGGAAACCAGTTTCTGGAGATATTTAATGAGCATCACATTTTGGGAGATTAGTGTTATTTCATCAAACTAAACCAGATGATTATCAACTGAAACTAAAATGTAAAGCTGTCAAATACCAAAACAGAATCTAATGAAAATATTAACTATTGCTCTAAGTTGAGAGAATATTTTTATCCTGTCATGTTGTAGCATTATTTGTCCATTAGATGGCAAAGTTAACCTCTCTTTAAAAGAAATGCTAAACCTCCTAAACGTTTAGTTTCAATAAAGAACCAAGACCCTCCAGGTGACAAGCAGTTACAGAAAATGAATGAATGAACCTTATTGCTGCGTCTGATGAACGTTACCTAACTCTACCTAACAGCCTGTTGGTCTTTAATCATATAAAGTCATTTAACTTCTATCAGGGCTATAAATGTCTCAGATTCAATAAGCTAAGCTGAGAGTTCAGCACATGCACACACGGCACAACAGGCAAAAACGTGTTAAGATAAGGGGAACTGGTGTAGCTGCACAGGTGGCCGCCCTCTGTGTACACACACTACGCCTGTGTGTATGAACAGATGGATCAAATGAAAAAAAAAAAATTAATCAAATGCATAAAACTCATTAAGTGCAGCACCCGAAGAGACACGTTATTAGAAATATCAGAGGAAATAAGAGGAAACTAAGTAAAAGCAGGTGACGTGACAAACAGAGAGCCCAGTTATTTTTTTTTTCTAACAGTAATAGATTATTTCACAGACAGTCAGAAACTACATCAAAACAAGCCCTTTTCCTTCTTCAAGTTCAGTTGCCTCCACGGCGGCAGGCTCACAAAGTCGTCTTTGGTCATCCCAAACACGGCGCTGAAGTCAGAGTCCGAGAGGTATTTCTGGAAAAAGCAGTTCACAGAATTTAAGGAGCGGAAACAAATTACGCTACTCACATATGATGTATATGATGTATAACGAGGCTAACTTTCATTTCATCATGGGTCAGAAATGTAAAAACTGAACATTTAGGGAGAAGTTCAGACCAAAGAAGGAATTAGGAATTCATCTTATCATTGGTTCAAAAGCATTGTGCTGAAGTATAACTCTATTAAATGAATAATTTCTAGTTTAAGATGGTATTTTGGTTATAAATGCTTTTTAATTTCCCACCAGATATTCATCAGTTAATGGAGGGCTATGTCTCCCTCTTTAACATACAGGGCCTCTAAAAAGACATTTTCCCCTTTCAATGCTTTTACTAATTAAGTCACGGTCAATATAATTCAGCATGTCTGACTTTAAAGTATGTAAGTATTTATGCATTCACTGATTTTAAACTATAATTTTTTAATTAATTGACATTTCTTTGTAGAAATCTCTTTTCACTTTGACTGTAAAGACGGTCTTTTTGTCAATTACACTGAACATGATTACATTTATTAAAGTAATGAAAGTGTAAAACATCCGAGGGGTAAATTGCTGCTACTATTTTTTTTAATACAGCATTATATACTTATATTCTTGTATATCTTACAACTACTTATCTTATATATCTCACTATATACTGTACAGGATATGTGTGTATTATTATTTATTTTTTGACCATTT
>JASGAT010395249.1:0-23613 GCA_030220025.1 Chelon auratus | reverse complement strand
TTCAGGTGTGGGCTTTTTCAGATTCTCTATTTCAGCGGAAGCGACCATAATCAGGGATGAGTGTAAATACTGCGATGAATGGAAGTAGTACAAGACATACAGTGCATCGGAGTATTCACAAGTATTCAGTTATTCACTTTTTCTGAATTTTGTTATGTTACAGCCTTATTCCAAAATAGATTGAATTCATTTTTTTCTTCAAAACTCTACACACAACACCCCATAATGACAGTGTGATTATTTTTGTTGACATTTTTGCAAATGTATTAAAAATAAAAAAAACTAAGAAATCACATGTACATAAGTATTCACAGCCTTTGCCATGAAGCTCAACATTGAGCTCAGGTTCTTCCTGTTTCCACTGATCATCCTTGAGATGTTTCTACAGATTAATTGTCCACCTGTGGTAAACTCAGTTGTCTGGACATGGTTTGGAAAGGCACACACCTGTCTATATAAGATCCCACAGTTGACAGTGCATGTCAGAGCACAAACCAAACATGAAGTCACAGGAATTATCTGTAGACCTCCAAGACAGGATTGTCTTGAGGTACAAATCTGGGGAAGGGTACAGAAAGATTTCTGCTGCTTTAAAGGTTCCAATGACCAAAGTGGCCTCCATCATCTGTGAATGGAAGAAGTTCGGAACCACCAATACTCTTCCTAGAGCTGGTCGACAGTCTGAACTGAGCGATTGGGGGAGAAAGGCCCTAGTGAGGGAGGTGATGAAGAACCCAAAGGTCACTCTGTGAGAGCTCCAGCATTCCTCTGTGAAGAGAGGAGAACCTTCCAGAAGGACAACCATCTCTGCAACAATCTACCAATCAGGCCTGCATGAGGGTCAAGTATTGAGCAAAGGCTGTGAATCCTGCCTTGAAGAAAGAAATCCTTACATGTGATTTCTTAGTTTTTTATTTTTAATAAATTTGCAAAAATCTCAAAACTCTTTTCAAGTTGTCATTATGAGGTGTTGGGTGTAGAATGTTGAGGAGGAAAATGAATTAAACCCATTTTGGAATAAGGCTGTAACATAACAAAATGTGGAAAAAGTGAAGCACTGCGAATACTTTCTGGATGTACTGTAGTTACGCAATCAGCACCGTGGATTACATCACTGCTCCCTAGTCCTCTCACAGGTAGAAGATACTCTCAAAGCCTAAAATATGCTTTGTTGCACTAAACAAACTTGAATCACCTGAAAAGACTCTGGATCTTTAATGACATTTTAATGGGTTCACAGCAGCAGCACGACACAGGACCACACTCAGGACCATACATCATTGATATTCACTACAAATCATGAAAACAGAATAAATTAAACAGAAACATAGGTTCACATTGAGCGTCTTTCAGTGCACATCTGTTGTGAGAGCTTCACTTGAAAAAAGAAAAATAAGACGGCCATAAATATCATTAAAACAACTGGAAATGTTTGACTTCTAATGCTTTATCAACTTCTTCACCCAAATGTCCCTTTGATCAAGAATAATAACGTTAATGGAATGCAGTATGACTGATTTGTGTATTCCCTTCATCCAACAACAACTACATCATCTATGCAAACCATCGTAAACACAAACACACAAATTACAGACGTTTTACCAATAAATAGCATTTCATAATTCATTTTATATGTTATATTTGTCCCTTTATGTACAATTATTGTCTCCCATTCATGTGTTACATATTGATCATTTCAAATCTCAGAGGGTTAATACAAATGTACTGCTGTTCTGAAGGTATGGGAAAGTGTTCTGTGTTCTCTTGATTAAAGTGTTTCACCACATTTGATACCATTTCCTTTTTTATTACCACACTGCTATGTTATTTCATCCCTTATTATAGCTGCATTAAGCAGATAAAAAAACAGTCCAGTCCAATTATTTTTTAAAAGGACATGCAAAATAATATAGTAAACTAAATGTGTAAACAGAGCTGGTACTTCACATGCCAGTTTTCTGCTTTCAAGTCACTTTCACCCAGACATTGTACCTTAATGCTGCTAAGAAGACGCCCTTATTATGCCGCCTTGGCTTGTTCACACTAAACTGACTCAGTGTGTGCTCTCATAGAACATGTCGGTGTTTTGGTATCAGACTCATGGGGTGTCCTAAAATGCTAGCTTTCCCTATGACACAAATTTCTTCCACTGCCCGATAAAAATCACCACTGACAGCATTACCAATTCTGGCTCTGTACCTTTCACAAGAGGTGACACATAAACCTGCTTTGGAAACACCTTCAGAACAGCTGTAACTATTGTTTTTTTCTCCTCTGCATTTGTCTTTTACACAAACTCACTAACTGAGGAGAAACTGAGGCTTCCTGAAAATCTGATCTTCCAGTCTCAGGATGCACATTTTAGGTATAAACTGACAAGTTATTCAATGATGAATAAAACCTCATTATGACAACACCACTACTTATTCTGTATAATGTCCAACCACAGATGAACGGGGACTGGAATGTAAAGGGTGGGAGTGGAATCATTGCAGTGAGAGGGGTAGAAAGGAGGACAGGTGGAGTGTAACATCAGGGGACAGACTGCAGGTGTGTTACTCTGTCTGGGGCACAGAGATGGCCGGGCCCTTGGGGTCATCAAAACGGTCCATAGTGCGGAGCTGCATGATCATGTGCAAGCCATATGTGAGCACCAGGACCATGAGGAGGCTGGTCATCAGACCCATCCAGATACCAGGGGAGAAGAAGCCTGCACAGTCACTGGCATATGAGAATTCACTGCCGGTCACATTGAAGCCCTGGATCTGTAGAAGGTTAACAAACAAAACAACTGATGAGACTGAGGCTGCTTTTGAATCCAGATCTGGACTGAACGATTGTGCCTTACTCCCTATGTGTAATTTGCATTAACACATGCAGCACTACTTTAGTTTTGGATGGACAGATTTTGTAGGTCCTTTAATCAAGTCTCTAATAATTATTCAATTTCATACAGACCAGAATAATCCTTTTTAGTGGTACCTGTCGTCTACCACACCAGATAGCTAGGAACAGACTGTCATACAGTATTGGGAACAGTAACATGGTGATTATCAAACTTCTCTCTTAGGTCTGTACATTAATAATGGAACTCAAGACAGGAGTCCATTAGCCTAACTTAGCATGAAGACTTAAAAACAGAGGGAAACAGTCAGCTTGTGTTCAAAAGTACACATAATAACACCTCCAAAGTTCACTGACGAGGAAGTTCACAAGATAAGTAGTGGTTTTACCAGCAGTCCGGCTAGCAGTAAGGTGTGGCAATTATGATGGTGATTTTGTTATCACAAAAAGACAGACAGACCAACCATTTCCTCCCATTTTCCGTATTTATGTCAGACTATTCTAATCTACAGTCATCACTTCAAAATACTTTAACAAGAGAGTCAACGCCTTTTGACAAAAAACACCAAACTTTCCTTTAAATTAATTAACAGCACTTGTATAATCCAACACAATGCATAAAAGTTGATGCCTTATTTTTACTTAAGTCAGATCAGAAACTTCTCCAGAGGAAAGAGAGGATACTATAATAATTGCTACTTTTACGACTAGTTTTGCTATCAGACAGACCGTGTGGCATTAACAGCTTCAGTCAGATATTGTTTTTTGTCAGTTAAAATATAAAATATTTCAAGACACTTTGTAGTTACTAACAAAGTATGATGAAGAGAGCAGTGAATATTAAAACACAATCTTACCTGGATGTCCTCAAAGGAGACCCTCCACTGATTGGCTGGATCTTTGTTGGAGCGAGGGACAAGCAGCGGCCACAGGAAGCTGCTGACGGACTCACAGCGGTACGAGTACTCTGCGGGAGCATAGATGTTTCTGGTCCCGTTAAACGTGGCCTTGGTGCCGTCGTACTCCAGCTCCACAGCGTCTAGTGTGAACCAGCGGCGGGCAGACACCTGGTAGTGACGCTGGCTCATAACAAAGCTGGACACACACACGCAGAGCAGTAGATTTTAGACTTTAGCTTATTAAAATGAGCAAATCCTCAGTTAAAACAACATAAGCCATAGAAATAAACACTCATTGCCATAACATGAGGTACAATAGTGAAAACAAATGCATCTGAATAAAACAGCCTTGCACTAAATACACCATCATGACCGTTAATGTTCAGTTTACGTTGAAACTGCTTCAGAAAGGTTGTAATTAAACTGTTCATTTTGGAGAATGTAGTCTGTGGTGCTGTTAACTGGATTTAATTAAGGTGTTTGTTATTTAGCGTAGCCCACACACTAAGAAGAGGTGGTGTTATGACTGTTAGTTAACTGGTGTGTGTGCTGTCTGCCTGTGTTGTAGTGTGCTCCCTCCCCGCCTGCAGGGGTCGCTGTTTTCCTCTTTTATTTTTCAGCTTCCTGTGTGCTGGAGAGTGAATGGAGACCTTTTGTCCTGAGAACCAACAAGGCCGCCGACCATCATTTGTTCTGGGCCTTCATCTGAGAGTCTTGTGTATCCATGTGTTTTTAGATGGTTGAAATAGTTCTGAAGCAATCCAGCCAAGTAGTGATGAAGAGCCAGTTTTATTTTCCTGATGTTTTTCTCCTGTTTTTGATCTGGGAGCCTAGGGAAGATCTACTGTACCTTTTTCCCATTTTAGTTTATTCAGATTATTAAGTTCAAACTTGTGTTTAGTAGTTTTTTCGTTATTTGGCCATGCCCACCGCAAAGCTTACTGATATGACAGTGCATCACAATAAAATTCAATAGTACTACAAGCCACAGCCTCCAAAGTGCACAGCTCTCTCAATTATTTAAACCAATGCTGAATACCATGACCTTCATGGAGCTAAGGTTTATTGCAGGAATGCATTCATTTTCACTAGTGTACCTAATGAACTGACAAGCAAGGGTATATGAAAGGGTGTACTGTATGTCCTGCATGTTTCCCACACTTACATCAGTTTGAAGCTGCTGTGGCTGAGGACATTCTCATAATTAAGAACCAACCTGCAAAGAACCAAACAAGAAATGAGAAAAAATGTTAAGATTTACCTTAAAAAAAACAACAAAAAAACAAAAACAAAACAGGCATTTCACATAAAAATAAAGACTTTAATTACTTCTTTAAATGCTATTATGTACTCCACATAAAAAAAAAGAATTTAATTTTATGATCCTTTAAGACATGGCTAAGATTATTTTCGGAACACGTAAAGATTTGAGTTGTTGTCTTAGGGCAGTGATCCTCACTATTTTTTTCACAAGAGCCACATTGGCAGTGCAAAATCAAAAGGCGAGCCACTTTTACGTCAACATACTAAGTCACCTTTGCAAATGTCCATTTCCCTCATCCACTCCACTATACGTTACAACACTGTGTGTCTGTCCGTCTGGTTTTTTAGCTTGTTTCTGTCCCTTTTTTACTAAAAACCGGTCCATTTTGTGTTTTACGCTAGCTAGCGGAGCTTATGTCGCCTGCCTGCAAACGTGCGCTGCGGTCAAGTTTTGTAAACAATGCCACATGCACACATTTGAAAAAATGTATTGGCCGTGTTACCACATACAGTGTGTCCCATTTAGAAGTGGCCAATTTCATTCGTGCTTTCCGTGATTCAGCTGCGTGAAATGTATTACAACTTATTGCCACAAGATGGCAGTTTAAGTCCACTGTAGCATTGCCGGTAAACAGTGGAGCGGATTGCATTCAAAGGCAAGTGGCAGTGTGATACTGTAAGCTACCATGCGAGCCGCCAATTATAGCTTGACGAGCCGCATGTGACTCGCGAGCCACGCAATGAGTAACTGTGTCTTAGGGCATCTACAGCTTGTGTCATACATCTGTGCCACAGATTTAATTCAAATGTAGTACAATGAACAAGCTGTTGCATGAAGAGCTGAATTGAATGGTCAATGGTCAACCGTTTTCCTACTAACTTATTAATTTGGAAAAACATACACAAAATAGACCTTCTCTGTTGAAGTTCTAACTGCTGGTATTCTTAGTCTTTTATAGAACTGAACATCTTCCAGTTTTGGTCATGTTGAAAATGTGGCTCCATCTTGGTCATTTTCTTCTATTGAAAGAATTCCGTGAAATATTTATGTCATATTCCCAATGCCCCACAGCTGACAGGACCACTTTGTCAAAACTATCTATTCTGCTTTATGGCATGTAAACACATACCTTGAGAGAACTTACATCGGTAAGTTGGAATCTCTGATCAGAATGATTTAGAGTTGATTGAAATCATTTTGTTGATATTATTCATGTTACATAAGACAAGACTGGGCATGATGTTACACGTTTTATCATTTTTTCATTGCTTTCTCATTGCTCCTTCACTTTTTAAGTATATAAACTACCTGGATTTGGCTTTGTCACAGCTGGAGCCATGGAGCTTGGGGCTAACACCTTCTCCAAAGGTAGATGGGGTCAGGTCATGATCTTCCCAGCGACCGCTCCGAAGGATGCTCACTGATAGACCTTTAGCCCACATGAGGATGCAGGTGTCCTCCCCCTCCTGTGGAAAAGGAAAGAGATGGGATATCAGACTTGAAATTAGAAGTCAGGTTATACTCTAAACTTTCCTTACTGTCAGCAACATGTTAATCCATCTGTCAGTACTTTCTGTGGGCTCTATCTGCCTCATTCTGAAAGTTATAGCTGGACTAAAACAATGAAACACCTTAAACTCCACTGGAGCATAGATCCCAGCCTTCTCCTTGATCCTCCGCTGCCTCTCCCTTTCTCTCTCCTTCTCCCTGTATCCACCTCTGGCCTGCAACAGAGAGCGTCCTCCTCCCAGACCTGCTTCCATGGAGAGAGACGCTGCCTCCTGCACAGAGACAGAAAGAAGGGGCAGTCAAAACGTAAAATTAATAAACACCCACATATGAACAGTGACAGTAAATACACGGATGCTTCAAACTCACCCGTGAGGGACGGAGCGCCGTGTAAATGGCTGTGTATGGAACAGACTGGGCCTTCATGGTGCTCAGCACCTGACCAATCACCTCATCTGAAAAATAGGATGTTCCTCTGTTGGCATGGTGTTGCCAAGCAAACTTTTACATGCTGAACAACATGCTGATTGATTATCCAAAACAAACAGGTGATTTAAAGAGAAAACACACTCAATACAGACACATTAAGGGCTCACTTAATAGACAATATACGTGAATCATATGGTACGGCCTTCAGAGTCATCAGAGGATTTACAGATCATGTGGCAGACTCACCATTTCCACTGAGAATCTCTTTTGCAGACATCAGATCAGCTCTGCAGAAAAAAAAAATCAGAAAGCAACAATGAGAGTCTGAAGGCCTGTTCAGACGAGGGTTGAGCGTTATGTTCAAATCTTCTGTGCAGAAAAAAATGTGCCAATTTAGTACTTTTCATTTCTTCTATGAATAGAATGAATAAAGAAATAAATCAGTAGAATAATCCCCAGACTTATAACAAGAAAAGTTAAGTAACTGGCAAAATATTGTCCCATCTGACCAACATATTAAAATGCTGTCTACAGTCTAAACATACCGGAGAAGGAATGTGAGGATTTATGTCACTACAATAGAACACTTTGTATGACGTGTATAGGGAAAACTTCATTAGGGCCCTCAAAGACTTAATTCAGCCTATAGTTACGTCTCTCAGAGAGTTAGATCAGTAAGACCAGAAAATATTCTCTGAACAGTACAGTTTTCATTTATTTCCGGTTTAACCATCACTGTGATTGTGTGTCCAGTGTACCTACCCGATGCCGTAGGGCAGCCTGAACACTAGCAGTGCAGGTGAGGAGGCATTCAGTCTCAGCTGACTCAGAGTCTCTGGGTCCATGTATAGAGGGGAGGTTTCTAATTGGTCCTGCAGCTGACCAATCACTGCACTGGATGCAGGCCAGGACACAGCAGGCAACACCAGAGGAGAGGACGAGGACATCAAAGCTCCCTGTGACACAGAAGGGAATTTAAAAAAACAAACAAAAAAACTGTAACACACATGTTACTGGATTCATAATTTATGTGATACTTAAGTTCAGTCTGTTTGCTGCCTTTAATGTGTAGCAACAAAAACTCAAATTAAAACATCATGCAAGATTAATAGAGAATCGCATCATAAAACACAACATTGATCTTACCTCAAGGTTGGGAAAAACGCTGTCCTGCTTGTTTCCAAAAGCTCCTCCATACATGGTGAAGTCCTCTATGCTCATCTACAAAGAGGAGTTTGATAAATAGTTTAATGTGTTTATATGCATGCTGCAAGAGAATAGAAACTGAATTCAGATGCGAGTAAACGAATCACTTTATGAATCACACTGAGCTGTTGAACATGAATAATTATGTAAGAAGTCTTTTGTTCAGGATATTTTATCACTAATGTTGCATACACTGATCAGGTATAACTTTATGACCATCTTCCTAATATTGTCTAGGTCTCCCTTGTGCCTCCAAAACAGCTGTGACTCATCAGAGAATTGACATGGGCCTTCTGAGGGTGTCCTGTGGTGTCTGGTAACAGATTGTTGTGAGTGGGGGCCTTTGGGTCCTATGGGTTGAGGGGAGGGGCCTCTGTGGATCATCCCACAGATACTTGATCAGTTTGGGATCTAGTGAATTTGGAGGCCAGGTCAACACCTTGTGCTGTTCTTCATGTTTATTGAGTTGTTCCTAAACCGTTTTTGTGTGTGTGTCCGTGTCAGGCTGCATCCTGCTGGGGATGGCTGCTGCCATCAAGGAGTGTCATTGCTATGGGGTGGGGGTGTCTGGTCTGGTCTAGGTGGGTGCTACATGTCTAAGTAACATCAACATGAATGCCAGGTCCAAAAGTTTCCCAGCAGAACATTGGATTGTCACAAGGTGGTTCACTTCTCCCATCAGTGGTTTTAATGTTGTGGCTGATCAGTGTACATGTTTATGATAATTATTTGTGACACTGTCTTCTGGGAAATGTATTTATTTATGATCTGTAACAACTTAACCTGCGAACAACGCCGGCGGGAGACATTTATACTTGTGCGCTCAACAGGAGAAACAAATATTACAGCGGAAACATGCTACTACCAAGCAGACCAATCAGAGCTCTTGCGGTCTGAATCCCTGCAGTGCGTAGTTACATTTCTGGGGAGGTGCACATCAGTTACGGTGCCAGGGTCCGCGTATTGTCCGCACTGTCGCCTTTGGCTTCTGCGTCAATCTGACACATAAGTCTAAACCGCCCATTATCCTTATCCTTGCTGAGTGTCGTAGGAGGCTGGAGCCACAGAGTTTGCATTCTGTATCTGATATTTATTCATTTAAAAGGATTCATTTTTGTATTTTGCATAAGTTTATCTCAGGTTTTGTTCATCTGGGCAGTGTATACGTGCCTTAGTTGCATACCAATAAAAAATAAATGAATTATGCACTTGTAATTCAAGTATGTGTGTGGTGTTTACCTTGTCCTGAAGGAACAACACTACATTTCTTGGACCCACGTCCAGAACTTTCTCCAGGTAGGAGGTCAGCTGCTGCTGTCCAACGATGTGTCCTGCTGTAGGAGGGGACTGCCTTGGTAGAGACATCCTGGAGATTCAAAGATGGAAGAAGTTCACAGATCATATACTGAAGTATCAGAATCTATAAACCAAACTACTTATAAGACTGCATATGGAAAACAAGATTCCTGTAAAATACACAGACAATCATACTTATTATATTTCTGGCTGTGTCACTTTAATGTACATGACTTTGGACTATTTCAGAAAGAATGCAAAAGGTGATGCTCATACATAACACTGACCACAGAAAGTGAAATGCACCAAAATACTTGGTCATACCTTTCCTGTGACCTGTCAATGCAAAACTCTACATTTATTTTTGGTTTCTTATTCAAATGTATTTGTCTGTTTGGTATCAGTTTAAAACAACAGCTGGTTGATATTATCTTTTGTGTTTATCTTAAGTATAATATAATAAGTGAACAGGTAAGTGTCATTTTTATTTATGTTTATATATGTATATATGTTTTTAAAAATGTGTTTCATATTAAAATATTACCTAACCCATGAATTAGGCTGCTTTCTTTCCGGCAGCATTAGCTTGCTAAATGAAAGGTGTAAATGCACCTGACAGTCATTGAGGCAACAGCAAATTCTCATGTTACGTTGCCTCGTGTAATGCCTTATTTTATTTATTCAAGTGTTTAAATGAAACATTATCCAGTCTGTGGAGTGTTTTCATAATTTAGTATAGGAACCGATGGACCAGTTTACATCCTACTAACATCATTTGACACAGCTAACCGTTAGCTGAAGACGACTGAGAACGTCAGACCCCGTTAACCCACGGAAACGCCACTGTGAGGGGAAAAACATCCATGATATCAACACTACTCACCCTTCGCTTGTCCACATAATGAGTGGTACCTGCTCATCACAATTTCCAGTGTTAAATATGCTTAAAAAACCGAGAAAAACGGCCAAAGGCGCAGAGATGCGGTAGAGCCGCAGTGTCCCTGTCGACGCCATCTTTACAATCTGTGACAGCAGGTGACGTTCGTGACGTACAGCGGGATCACGTGAGGAAGATGACGAAGAAGCTCCTCTGCAGCGATCATTTTTCAGGTTTTATTATTAAATACCGTGTCTGCATTTTATATATTTATATTTAATACGATTATATTATAAAGTAACTATTTTTTATTTCATTTCATTACGTGTTTTTAATCTCTTAATTATTATTATTAAATTACATTATTTCATATTGAACTATTTGCCAATATTTACTTTGAATTACTAATAATTCAAAGTAAAAGAAATAAATATGTAAATACATCACATATGAAACAAAACTAAAACATATATACCATATGGTCCTTATAAAACATTTTCACTGCCAAGCAAACCAGTTATCTCACTCTTCCTCCCTGTTAACTGTTCTATTGTTCTAAGAGAAACAGCTGTAAGGAAAAAACAACTTGTGATAATTACACTGTACACTGATTATTAAATTTCTTTACAAATTCTACTTACAAAGGATGGTTATATTTTGAACTAAAGCTATTTTTGTACATATATAAAGACAAAACTTTTCTTTTGCTGCTCAACTGAAGATAGTGTGCAACTGTGTTAATTCAGTTTAAAAAAGTAAAATAAAGTACAAGGTCATTTAAATCAATGGCTGCTTAAAACCAATGCATTTTAAACAGTTTAAAGCGGGAAATCATACCATCGAACATTAAATTACTACTGATAGCTAGTTATCTTAGTTAAGCAATAAGACCTAGCCTTAATCTTTTGACAACACCTTTGAAAAAGATACATTTTAAAATTTTTAACTCATTAATTTTATTAAAAGTGAAGTTAAATCTCAAGATGCAAATATACAATGTACATTACATTTTTTGTTCTTTTTCATTATGAATTGTGCAGAAGTGTTTGGAGATGAGGTGCAAGCGGTACAAATTAAAATATAGAAAAATCGGATATTTTATTGGCATTCACAGAGTAGGAAAGAGTGGCAATCACAGTAAGGCGGAACATTTATAAAACAACCACACACCATCCAGTTGTGGCCTTTTCTCCCTTATAAAAGCCATTGATGTTTATGATAAAAATGTGTTATGTACACATCTGTGATGGGGCAGCATTCAGGGATTCTAATGACCTACAGGACAAAAAGAACTACATTTAATAAACAATCCGAAAAAGAAATTATTTTGGTTAGTAAGAAAGGATCAGCAAAATCGATTTGAACATAAAGAGAGATTATAGGGAACAAGTGGTGCACTGAGAGATCAACTGATTTTAAGCTGAATAGATGTATGTAAAGCATTATCATCACACATTCTGACAATCATTTACTCTTCCTCTCCCTGAGGACAGCTAGAATACTTCTGCTAACTCCCTGATTTTTCATTAATTACAAATAAAAAAATCCAGGTCAATCCATGTCCATACTAATATTTGGTACTTCAGCAAACAGCAGCTTTGTGTAAAGGTCTCCTAAATATGGGGTAAGAGTTTGGTCTGACCCCATCGCCAGACAAGTACATCAAGATTGGATGATTCTGCAAAACCATTGATTACATTCAATGACACTTTCTTTTTTGTCACTTGGAAAACAACGTACTGTTACAGTGTGTTCAGACAGGGCAACAAGAACACAATTCTTTTCAAGAATTTTAACTATTTTAGCTTTTTTTTTTATTATTGATGGAGTCCATTATTCCCACACTGGATTTAAATGACTTTCCTGTGCAGGAGGAACTCAGAAGAACCAAAGAAGCATGCAATCAGTGTAAGTGAATGTAACTGTATCTAACTGATTTCAGCCTTATTGTTAGCAAAGTAATGCATTTGTCAGCACTTTAAGAGATTATTAATCATACATGATGCATCTACAAAAAAAAAAAAAAAAAAAAAAGGTGATTAAAGACGTTTTCCACTTTGGCATTGAACATAAATTTGGAAGTGCTGAATCATCCAAAACTGATGTCATTCCTAAGGTACTGGATAGATTGATTGTACCAGTGAGGTAAAGAGCTGAAACAGCTGAGCAGCTCAACTGAGCTGTTAAATGAGTAACACTGATAAAATTCAGTCCATTGTAGAAATTAAATCTGGAGGATCTAACAATTAATGACCTTTTACTCGTCTGGACTAAACCATAAGTATATGTTCAAGTAACTTGATAAATCATCTTTTTTGCCTGTGCCATCCTAAGCGGTAGTGGCGTATCCTAGCAACTAAGTGTGCTAAATTAATCAAAAATGTGGTTAAACGTGCTTTTGAACAATGGTTCAAATACAAAGGAGTTTCTGTTGCACTTATACGTAGTTGGAGAAATTAACATCAGTTTGTTCACCGGCTGTGATCCCGTTTCCAGAAACGTTCTGGAGCTTGTTAGGACTTTGTGGCGTGGAGGCGCTCCATCAGAGAGAAGGGGGAAAGCAGACTGCAAAAAACGGCTCGGTATTTAAAAAGGTAGTACCCTCACAATAAAGGTAAACAGTTGTCAGTCCTGTTGGCTGTGAGGAGTGTAACTAGGCAGAGGCAAGGCAGCTGGGACTCAGGATTTGGTCTGTATCTGCCCATGGAGTGCCTCGGCCTGAGCTTTCAGGCTCCGAAACTCCACCTGGATGAAATCAGTCAAGGTCTTCCTCATTTCCAGCTGGAGGGGATATTTAAAAGAAGAAATTGTTGTAATAATACTTTCTTTCAACGATAACCTCAAGTGACCCCAACAACACAAATAATTGGCAATTATTTTGACAGTCATTACTTTTCACACTTCAATTTACAATAAAAGTTCAAAATAAAATGCAACAACCTCAACATCTTTGGGGTTTGGATGGTTGGCTGGACAACAGGACATCACTTTTTCACCGTTTTATTTTCATGTTACATACTGAAAACCATTAACAAAAAAATGCAGATTGCAAAACCTCATAGTGGAAGTTTTTATCAAAATGATAAAACCGAAATATTTAATTATCTGTAGAAATCTGTTAGGCTTAAATTTTGCGTCTGTACCAGAACTGCAGCCTTACTCAACCTAAATGCATAAATTGTGTCCATAAGAAATCCATTATGTCCTCACCTGGCTCTTGTTTTCAGCTCGAAGGGATTCAACAAGTTCTTTGACACTGAAAGGTTTCCCCACCAGGACTGTGATTTTCTGGAAGCAAAGCAGCAGTTAAAACTACAGCCACGCACTGGAAACAAAAACTAATGATGGACAAAACACATAAACACAATATTCTAGTGTTAGATTTAAATGGTTCTACCTTCCCAGTCCGAGGAATGTAGGGCGTCACATTTGGCAAAACATCACTCAAGCCTGAGACAAAAGCAGAGCATGTAGAAGACGGCTACTTTAGTTTTCATTTAAAGCAGCCAGTATAACACTGGTGATAACAGTGGCGTATTTTAAGTACCAGACATTACATTATTAAAGAAGGCGCAATCATTTTACTTAGTTCTTGTCAATTTGTTTTTCTGCTCTAGAGACTATTTGGGGACAACAGGATGGTGGAACAGTTGTGTGGGATTGAAACATGCTTCCCGGTGACTGTAATGTGTAAATGTGACTGAGCAATGCCACAGGATTTATTTCTCTTTGTTGAAACTTTGACATCTCTAATTTACAACAATAAAAAGCAATTTATTTTTAGATCTGTCAGCCAAGAACAAAAGTCTCCAATATCTGCCAAGGCTGCAGATGGTAGGTAAGAATCAACAGCATGAATACATGGAGACAACCAAGTTTGTATCAACAGTCCAGAGTATTGCTGCTGATCAATCATCATGTGCATCCCTTTGAGGCCACAGTGTAGCATCTGCTAATGGCTGCTTCCAAAGGGATAACTCTGCATGCTACAAAGTAATAAGTTTGAAACAGGTTCCCTAATCATGAATTCAGTGAATGTTAGCGACCTCCTCTGTCTCCAGATCTGAGGCCAGTGGAAGACCTATGTGACGTGGTAAAATTTGAGACATGCAGGATGAATGTGCATCTGACAAATCTGAAGTGATCAGTCATGTAAACCTGGATCAGAATCTTCCTTACTCCAAAGGCTGTTTTGAAGGCAAAAATGACCAGGACGACCAGGATTAGTGTGGAGCTCCTCATAAAAATCTCACCGAGTGTATGTGGTGGGAACTGTTGATGGCGAGTTACTCACCAACATGCCAGAGCGGCAGGATAATCGGATTAAGGGAGCACTCTGCTATCAGCCGACCGACGCCTAAAACACAAATGAGAAATGTTATCTCACTGAGCACCTGAACTACAATCACTTCATCGCTGACAAATACAAAGAGTCATTATACAGACAACTCACAAACCTACACGGTACACTCTCACTGTAGGTGGTCAACAGGTGTCATTACAGCGACACAAACACTCAAAAACATGCGTTCAACTCACCCCATTTTAAGCGTATGAATTCCTCAGTCATGTTGACTTTGCCTGTTAATTGAGAAAAGAACGGCTTATAAAAAAAAAAAGAAAGGGGAAAACAACTGTAATAATACAATGTGAGGAGGAGGGTTAGCATACCTTCTGGAAAAATGTGTACCCATTCTCCTCTGTTCAGTTTCTCCAGAATAAAATCCATTCCTTTCTGGTAAACACCATCGCCTGAACAAATCTCATTGTGTGAGTCGTTCGTTCAACAGACAAGAAGAAATAGCTGGAGGCAAAGAGATGCTCACCTCTGCAGACCGGAACGCACTTTCCACGACTGAAGAATCTGGAGTAGAGCTCTTTTGTGAAGCAAATGTCAGATGCTGTTGGGGTCCTATTGCAAGTAAATAAACTATAATCGAGCTAACCGATATAAATGAGTGACTGGGATGAGGAATGATACAACTCACCACCGCATCTTGTTGAAGGTCCACAGCTGTGTAAGGTTCAATACACCTGTCACACACAGGAAGTATTAATATTAATTTAACTACATGAAACAACAGCTTCAGTTTCCAATTGTGCATCTGTTCTTACCCCAGATATGTGGGTCGTCCATACAGGACTGGTGGTTGGACAGAGTGATGAGGGGGGTGTCAGAGGGCCTCTGATCAATCAGGTTCCATAAAACCTCGTGGTTGTGGACTGTCAGGGAGTTCATGTACTCTGAAGATGGAGAGATGACAAAAATTAGTGAGCAGAACATCTCTGTGTTAGTTCAGCAAAAAAAATATATATATTACGTGTGTATGCACTATATATATACACACACACAAGTACAACTTACTGGTCCAGAAGTAGGAATAGGAGCCCACCATGCCCATGATCAGTGTGCTGGAGATCCTCCATGCCAGAGCAGGGCACTGCGGGAACGGCCATTTGACCTCCAGGGGCATCGCAGCACTCGACAGACGCTACATCCACACATACACTAACCTGACCTGGATACAGCATACATGCAGCAGGTATTATACATGTACAAATGTAAGATTCGGGCATCACCAGCTGTGGAAGATTTTACTGAAAGCTGTTACATTTTAGGAGTGTAGGAATATAAATCAGGACTCTTGTGTTTCTGCACTATGGCAAAAATGTAATCAAATCACTACAGAACTCGGTTACATGCATAGCACCTGTACAGCAAACACCTGAAAACTGAATCAGGCTGTAGTTGCCATACCCCCATTTATTAGATGATAAGCTGACAAACCACCTAGTCTACTTAGTCAAAAGAGACTGTCTGTAAAGAGTCGTTTTCCGTCTTACTGTCTTGATTCCAAGTCTGTAGTGGTGAATTAACATTTCTCTTAGACATTTGAGGGGTTAGTTGAGGTCGAGTCCGCTCAGGTCAAAATATTCTGGGCTCTATACAACAGCTAGCTTAGCCAGCTAGCCAGCTAACCACTTGCCAAAGTTTACAGACACTATGTGAGACGGGATAAATACGCTGACAAATAAGCTAGCTGTGTAGAACAATTCAAAGCATGCATTTCTGTCTCGGCTAAGGTTATACAGTGGCTACAATCACATATTCATTCAAAACCTATTGCCTGTTTACACATCACTGACTCTCTGTAACTTAAATTAGCCAACAAACTGCCTTTTCGCTTTTAAACAGACAAATAACATGTAGAGCATCTTTGCATGTATTACAGCTAAACACGTTTAAACTCACTGAGTAGTACTCAGTGAGTACAAAAAAAAAACAAAAAAACATCACAAGATCAAAGATTTATCTCACCTTTCTTCTCCTGACAGCCTGGTGGTTCGCCGACACCGGAAGAGACCGTACGCGCACCGAATTGTGGGTATTGTAGTTTTCAAGAATTAGACGTTTTAACGTGATAGTTTTTCATATTTGTAACTTGTGGTGGACATCCCTTTGCCTTTAAATCATTCTCTCGGGCTAGGGTTCATGAATAATGACAGCGGAGGTCACATTTTGTTAAACCGCGTTGAATATAGTAACACCACCCGCTTCCGGGTTGAGAAACTCGGATCTATGGGTAACGGATGCTGTGAAGTAGGCCAAAGGTGACACGGCTCTAGTGTGTTGACCTCCTGATACTCTTTAACCTAAGAGGCATACATGAATGAATAAAAAATAAATAAATAAATATAATGAAAACAATTTTGAACAGAAGATATCTATGCCGTTATCTGAGCAAACAGAAACCTAAAATTAAGTTATATTTGCTATATGTTTTCTCTGTAAAATATCCTTTATGTGCTGGCAGCTTGCAGTTCTCTCTGCAGCGTGTTCAGGAATGTGACACAAATATAATGGCATAGACTGGATGGTGAATATGATTATTTATGTAAAATAGAAAAATACCAAATTTGCCATTTGTTCTTCTGTATTTACAACAAAATAAGAATTTTGTGACGGAGAGGAATAAACAAATGGCCCAAGGCTCAAACTGAACAAGTCACATTTCTCACATATCCCCCCAAACTATTCACATTTATGATTGTATCATGATTTATATTTATTTTTTGCAGACTGTCTGTATCTAGTTTTGTTTGTTGTCCGTACTTGTTACTCTGTTAATGAAGTAAATAAAACCGGACACAAAGCTTCTGCTCCACCCTTACCAGTGTTTGCATTTTTTCCACTTCCAATTTATTCTGACTCTGCTTGAGCACTTTTGATACCTGACTAGAAGACTCCAGATCTAAATGATTCAGATTATTTCATTGAACATTCACCATGTAAACATAATATCTTAAAGTACTAAAACCAGCATACTGACTCAGGAAATCTAAAAAACACAGGTCCTCAAGGTTTGATGGAAATCACCTCAAGATCGTGATTATTTTAGACCACAGAGAGGTAATCAAGCACTGATGTAAACAGCTGACACAGTGTTTTATACAGCAAATTGAAAACATTTTATTGAAATACTCATTCACAGATCTTATAAAACACACACTGTCCAAACATATTTATTCACCTTCAGATAAATGAATATACTGTAATTTTGGAAGTGCTAGATTAAACCATGTAAAACGAAAGTGAGTTAAACAATCTTATGTGACATTTTACAAACATCACAGTTTCCGATTCTTAAATAGTGACCAGACTCACACCTTCCACGTCCCTCCAAACTATATATATATATATATATATATATATATAGAATATTGAATAAATAAACTGTACGTATAAATCATACATTCATAAATGTGCATTGAAAGAGCACAGCTTTTCACAAAGTGAGTGTAAAATCTTGATTACAAAGGATGAGAATTGAAAAAATTAATTTGTAAAATTAAATGTAAAAGTACACTTAAGAATACAATAATCATTTACATTCCACATTCCTGAGATGTGACTCAAGATACAGTTCACTCACAAGATTGTTTGAGGTACAGAGAAGCTCTGCTGTAACGCAGCAGAGTTTTGTTTAAGAGAGAAGCTGCTGTCACTGTCTCTTCATAACAAACTGGTTTATTTCACCAGCTGGGCGCGAGAGTGTTCAGTCCCTTTAATGCAACCTCAAACCCCAGAAAACAGGCCTGAGAAAGAGAGGTAGACAAGTTATGATGTACTGCATATATATGTACTAGTAGAAATATTAGTTTACATTTATTATTTAGGCATTACCGCGTTGGCCGGGAAGGCTCGTAGAAAGACAGCATTGAATCCCTTATAGAGGCCTTTAGGTCCTTCTTCTCGAAGCAGCGATCTCAGGACGTCGACCAGACCCCTGTACTTCCCATCTGCAGCTAAACCCACACACACAAAGAAGGTAAAGGGAAGCAATCTTCTTTGTTAATGCTTGGCTTTATAAGTGAACATTTTAAGAATAAGAATAAGAAAAACATTTATTTGTCCCACAATGGGGAAATTGCAGTTTGCAACAGCATACAGAGAGGGCAGATATTGCACAGACTGGTGTCACTGACAAGATGTAGCAGAGGTGCAATAATTTAAGTTTGGATTTGTGTGGCTTTATATTAATATATCAAGGGTTACGTGTTAATTGGACAGATGCTTTGCAGAGAAGACAATTAAAGGAGTATTATTTTTTTTAACTTGGTGCAGTGTTCCGGTTTTTCTTTGATTGATTAAACAAACAAGGCTGACTTAATTTCCTATTTTTGATTCCAAGACAAATCTAGCATGGTGGAAAGTGAAAAGCAGCCCTTCCTCATTAACACCCATGTGTGCTGTTAATTCAAACAGCAAAAAACAAAGACTGAACACTAAAGTACAGAGGATACAACGGAGCAAAGCAGAATAGAGTAGCAATTTAGTCTTTCTGTAAAGTAATTAGTAATGGAAATATCTTTTATATATGATTGCTATGATGTTTTTTCCTTGTTTAACTGATGTTTGACTTTCCCAACACAGTGTGTCAGTTAGTGGAAGAGCTGATAGACACAGTGTTAGGACAGTTGTTTCTCCACTGCCAGCCTTGTCAGCTGTCAAGCTAAACCAGCTGTATAGCAGCATAACTCAAAAAATGTAAAAAAAAAAAAAAAAATGTTTTCGCTTGAGTGGTGATGACGACAAAAAGCGCATAATGAAGAATTTAAGACACATTACTGTCTGCTGTTATTGCAGCATAATACACATACAGCAGTGATTCTAAATATAGAGTTTTTTTCCTGTCCCTTTCTGTCTTTTATAAATCTCAATACATAGCTTTGCATGGACCTCAGGTCTAACCTGTCTGGAAGTTGGATTTGAGGACGTCTGGGGGAAGAGCAATTGTCCAGTTTAATATTCCCGCTACTCCACCAGCTAGGATGATGTTGGGAGTGCTGAGCTGAGAAACACTGACACACAGAAAGAAAATGAAAAGTAAAATTTACAATATCTCAAAAATACTGGCTCTATCAAAGTCTCTGCTGTCACCATGGCAACTGACCTTTGACCCGCAGGAGTCAGGAAGTTTTTCAGGCATTCATATGTCAGGAAGTACAGACCGTTAGAAGGCACATCTGAGACAAAAAGAAGTGCAAACATGTGAGGTTGTAAATCTGTTTTGGATTCAAAAAACACACCTATGAACAAAGTCAGTCTTTTTGCTCCCTCTGTTGGAAGTTACATTACATGTCTTAATCCCTGCTGTACGCATGCACATACTGCACACACACAGTTAAGTGTACCTCTGATAAGAGTCAGTAGAGTCCCTTTGTAGACACTGCGGATCCCCTGCTCCTTATAGAGCCTGGCTGCACAGTCAAATGGACCTGCATACTTAGACCCTCCACCGCTAGACTGCACCTGGAAAGGACACATTTCAAAACGAATCTTCACTTCATACACTTAAAGATAATCATACAACGAAGCAGTACTTTTATACTTTTATGTATTCCACTTGTCTTTGTTTGGGCTTTGTCCAGTGCTGGAAATAGAAGCATGACATGCTAATCTACTTTATACTTTCACTCAACTAATTTTCAGAGTGGAATACTTTACTTTTTATTCTAACACAAATGAATTACAAATTAAAAGTTTTGCATAGAAATATTTTTTGTAAAGCTCATATTTTTGTAAAAAATCAGCAATACGAACACTGGCTGTTTTTGATCATATTGTTTGCATGTTTACGCACACACACACACACACACACACACAACCAGACCTTACCTGCAGTAGACATTTGATCCTTTCACCTGGAGCCACAATCACAGTAGTGAAGACTCCTGCCAGACAGCCAGACAGGAAGATTTGAATCTTTCTGAATAGAACAGCATAGAATGCATTTCAGTACACAGTAACTCATCAATATATTATCAAACAGCACAGAGAAACATCATCACCAGGACACAGTTGCTTATTTCCACATTCACAGCAACAATGTCATTAATTTGGAGGGGTATGAATCCAGTATTCTCTCTACTCTCTAGTTCACGGCTTTTACGACCATGAAACAGCTGTCAACTTACACAAGCACACAGGACTTGAAAATACTTCTACACATACTACAATCCAGGGTGGCCTTATTGCTGTCAAGAGGCAAGCTCCTCTATCTATTATGTTTGTCTGAAAAAATCAAAAAAGAAAACAGAGTGATCAACAAGGGCAGCACCAAGGATGTGAAATACGGTCCACACCCTGACCCTAACCCATTGATTCAACACTAATCCACGTGATCCAGTTCAACCTAAGTGTACAGTCCATCTGCCTTTGGCCAGTCTAGTGATTTCTCTGACCAGCTCGTTTTACACACGGTAAAAGTTACAGACCGCATGTTGACTTGGTGTGTTGTGGTCTTAAGTGAACCTCTGCACAGGGTCGTAAACGTGGACACAGGCCCATTGAAAAAGCCTTAAGTCAGCTGGATAAACTACTAGCATGATGCTAGTAGTAGATTAAAACAGTAACAGGTTGTAAACCCAAAACAATGAGCTGAACGATTCTAAAACACCCCATGGACCTGAGAAAAACTGCAGTTGGGGGATAACATCACCATGAGTTTTAAATACATTAATGCATTGTTGCAGTAAAATAATAAGGGCAGATTGATTGAAACAACTAGCTATTATCGTATTAGCACACACTTCATGTTACAGTGCTTGTGCGTTTAGTGTTGATGAGGCGGACGGAAAATCCAAAACATAACAGATGACAAATAAACATGGTATGCTGCCAGAGAGGTGGAAGAGGAACAGGTGAATTCTGCTCTCTTAGCTGAACGTGATATGAAAACTTTTTCAGAGGTGGGACAGAGGATGCGAGTCGTTTCCAGCACGTGCAACACCGATATAGACGGAGAGGCAGAAGGGGACAGATGACAGAAGCTGACAGTGGGGGCGGTGAGTGTCTGGGTAACATGAGAAAAGGGGGTGTGAAGGGGGTGCTGCTGCAAATGAGCGAATGGCAGGGGAGGAGAGGCAGGCGGGTATATATATGGTTATATATAGAGCTGTGTTCCAGGTATTACAAACACACTGGAGAGAAAACACTCTCACAAACAATGTGTGTAAGTGTACTGCAATCATCTAGGGGACATTCTGGCATGTCGTCACTGCAACAAGTCACTGTTTGATGGTTAGGAATGGGTTAGTTCAAGTTGGATACACAGTGTGAATGCCATATGGATATGACTGGGACATGACTGGGACACGTCTTTTAGATCTTTTTTTCTGACAATTCAACTTTCTAGCATTGCTGTCACTTCCTGCCGTTAGATGGGGTTGTGTTCATTGTGTTCATGAGCAAAGTCCATATGACAGCCTCTTGTTCACAGTCTCGTGGAAGTTTTTGATAAGTCTAGAAGTTGTTACTTGATTGCTGATGTTTTCAGAAATGATGGAGGTGGACAGTGAGTTAATATATTGTAATAAGTCATATTAATTTTTTGCATTTCCTACATTGAGCTACCCAGTCATAGCTTGCAAAGCAATTAGCCTTGCTGACTCCTAGACACCAACAGTTGCTTAGTACTGGTGTTTTTGTGTCTTCCTGTTTCTGTTGTTGTCTGTATGAGAGCATGCAATCGCTTATATTCTCACTTGATTTGTTGGTTTATATGCCTCCACAGTTCTGGCCGGCAATTCAATGTGTTGCCTAGTGTTACCTCAAAAATATTTATGCCACGTTTAGTTCTCTCTGCACATTGCAGCTTTGGAAGCTTATAAATGGACTATGTGAAAGAGGGTCCAAAGGTATGGAAAGAGAAAAGTTTGTGTGTGAGTACTTATATTACTCATGTTGTGTGGTCATAAAGACATGTACACAGTCACGTGTCACGTTGTGCAGATGCTTCTTTCAGAGATTAAAACCAAGTCTTAATGTCGGTGTCAAGGAAATTAATGTAAGTCATTCCAGTGTCCTCTAAAGTATTGGAAAAACAGCCGTGAGTGTGTGTTTGGTTTTACTAACGTTAGTGGTTTGTCAGGATTCGTCTGCAGGAGCTGTTTTCCCAGACCGAAGCCAAAGAAGCTGATGGCCATCATGGGAGCCACGCCAGCCAGGGGAGCCCCCATCCCTTTATAGAGTCCGAGGATGCCCTGGACACACACACACACATAGGGAAAAGACGATCAACACACTGTGACCTTCCTTATAAGACATGAAAGACACAGAAATGTTATTTTCCAACATGTTCTCCACATGAGCTTCAACCACAGATATACAGTTGCTTTTCTTCTGTGATCGTTTAATGCCAATACTTCATTAACTACGCATTTATTTAAGTAGTGTGTGTGTTCACCTCTTTGGCTACAGTCTTCCGGAAGCAGTCGTACGTTCCTGTGTAGATCACATACTGAGCAGCTTTGGGCTGTGTCTGCAGTCTCACCTGGAGCACAGAGATTGATTAGAAAGAAGGACAAACACAGATACACAAAGACACTGATCAAGCAGTTTGAAAAGGGTGGATTGTTGAGACAAACACAAGATAGGGGAGACACCCATCGATGTCGCTGCTACTGGTCACTGATAAAAACACAAGCTTGACTGCATCCTGCCTCTGACAGTTACTGTGTGTGCCACACTTAGATAAACAGTCTCACATTATGAACAATCAATAGCTTAACCCTTAACGCATAACCTGAAACACTGTTGAAATTAAGTTCCATTGAGAGGAAAGACTACAATTTTTAAAGGAACGAACAATAAATTATTAGATTTTCACAACAACTTGGACTTCTGATAAATGCTATTTTTAAAGACTTTTTTGTTATTTGACCTTTTTTTTGAAGTAATATTTTATTCTTACTTACACACACACACACACACACACACACACACA
>JASGAT010395247.1:9391-23319 GCA_030220025.1 Chelon auratus | reverse complement strand
AGTAGCCTAACGTTACCTCGGTAACCTGGCAACCTGGAGTCAGGGGGGAGGTTGGAGGGGATACACCGTTCTACAGTATTTTGAAAGTGACTGCAGTACCAGTTTTGGCCACAGTCCTACATACTGTTCCTTTAATAAACACAATCACTAACAATAAAAACCTGTCTGAATATATTTAAATTCTCCTGCAATATATTTTATATTTATTATGGTTTTACTTTGTCCGAGGATTATTTGTGGGTAAATGTCGTAGAGTATTTGCTGCATCATGTATATAATGACAATAAAGGTTTCTATTTCTATTTCCCTTAGGAACATGAGGGCTCACCTCACACGCCAACACCTAGAGGTAACGTTAGCCGAGGATGGCGACGCTAAAGTTCAAACATTTCCTCTGAAAAACCAACCAACACTGGACGCAATTTGGCAAAGCTACCTACTTAATGCGTAAAGACGCACAATGTGGTGCAAAACTTGACGCAGTTACGTTCCCAAGAGACTAGAATTTTCTCTGCAGTTTAGAGAAATTTAAAGATGAGGAGAGTTTGAACATGGCTGAAAGAGTTGCAGTCAATCTCAATCTGATTGTGTCAGGACTTCAGTATCACGATAATTCAAAGTTTTGATTCACAGTTTTTTTTCCATTATACATTTTTTTTTGATTAGCTGCTATAAAATTTAAGAAAATTGCAAGAAAATATCCCAGAATCAATCAAAAATGTAAAGATAAATAAAGAAAAGCTTCAAAGATTTATTCATGTTTCTTCTCAGTGAATGTTTTTCTGTAGAGTAAGTAGCTGCTGCTTAAAGTCACACTCACATGGGATTTTGTTCAGCTCGTTCATGAACTTATCCTTCAGCTTGGAGAAGGCCTCATCCTTCTCCCCCGTGCCGGGGCCGGCCATGTTGGTCGTGTTGGAGCCGGCCGTGGAGGAGGAGGCGGTGGTGGGCGCGGGGGCCGCCGCTGCCAGCGCTTCCCTTCGACTCTCGTTCATCTCGGCGGAGCTGGAGCGGCCAGGCAGATGCTGGACATAGAGGAGAAAAGGGGAAACAGACAGAGGGTTTTTTTTTTTTTTCTTAAATTTTGTTTTGCTGCTGTGACAGATGCATGTCAAAGACAGCGAGCTCGTCTTGTCAGATGACTGAGCTGACGCAGACCGTGCGAGCAGCTGCTGGCTCAGCCTGAGTAAACATCAGCTGGGTTCCAGGATGAATTGGCCGACGTGCCGAATTCAGAACAAAGCTACTCACTCACTGCTTAGACTCCAGATTAACATCACAGAGCAAAGATAAAATGGTTATTTATTACTCTCGTACAACGCAGCCCTCCTTCTGGCTTGATTTGAATCCTTCCTTTTTCACCAATCAACTTAAAGTACGGCTGAAAGTGTTGCAGAGCGGAAAAAAAAACACAAGCAGACTCTCATCACACCCAGCTCTTTGTACAACACCAGATGTATTTACTTTACACACAGGTGGGCTGAAGGAAACAGTATATCACCTCACTCTCAATGGATCAGGCATAACATTATGACCACCTCCCAAATATTGTCTAGGTCTTCCTTGTGCCTCCAAAACAGTTGGACATGAGCCTTCTGAGGGTGTCCTGTGAAGGTGTTTGGTAACAGGATGTTGTTAGTGGGGGCCTCTGAAGGGAGGGTCCTCTGTGGATCATCCCACAGATACTTGATCAGTTTAGGATCTAGTGAATTTGGAGGCCAGGTCAACACCTTGAGCCTTGTGTGTTCTTCCTTAAGCGTTTTTGTGTGCGTGCCTGTGCCAGGTTGCATCAAGGAGTGTCATTGCTATGGGGTGGGGGTGCCTGGTCTGGTCTAGGTGGGTGCTACATGTTTAATTAACATCCACATAACTGCTGGGTCCAAAAGTTCTGGTTGAGGGGTTGCAACTGTGGTCTGAAGGAGCCCCTGAGCTCTGCAGGAGCTACCGTACATGTGGAAGCCCACTGCTCTGAGTGTGTACACCGCCTCATGTATTTGTGTGCAAAACGGATGGTTTAAATGTAAATTTGCAGGTGCGTTTGCCGGCTCTTCTTTTTATTCGCCGTCCTCAATGCAAACTTGAAATACATAGTAAAACAGATGCAATCAATGTCTCTTCAAACCTGTCAGCTGAGCCTCTTTCCTTTATTTTCCGGCCTCGCGTTACAACTTAGTATCATGACACACGACAGTCGGGGCGAAGCTGCAAGAGCCATAACAATTCTACAGCAGACAGGAACTATTTATTGTCTACTCTTGCTGTGCAGGTTGTAATTTGGCTCTGTCACCATAGCAATCCAAGAGGATAATGGCCCACTAAAGCAAACCAGTACACAGTGAAGACTGATGGCCTAATTTCCTTCCTTTGCAGCCGTCACTGCTCATTCAGCTCACATTTTTCCATTCATCTCGTTTCTCATAAAGGCCGTCGAACTTACTCCTAAAGCTTTACGTGTAATTGATAAATCTAAACGTAACCCCTCAAAGTTGCCTCCGGTCACACTTACCTATAATCCTCTAAGAGCTGAGAACAGAACTCTGTGGCAATTCATCCACATACAATCTTTAAAAACCACGAGGGAGGGAAAGCTTCAGAGAGTTTCTCCAAATGTATAAAATTAGGTTTGCAAGGCAGCGAAGCAATTTGGGACTGGATTGCATTAGAGATGCAAAGCGTCTCTTCCAATATTTGTGCTGACAAAGTTAACGGCATTTCACCACTTTAAGCTTCGTGCGGACACTTTATTTGGAAGCAATGGACCCGTTTCATTCCCTTTTAGTTTGTTTGCCGTGCTCTTCACCGTCACATCTCGGCCAGAGGCTCCTATCTTGGCAGCTGTGCAGCTTCACTCCGGTGGTTTTATTATATTATTCCCCTTTCTGACTTATCCCTGACTGTTACCCAGCCAATTTGGGAATTCAATCTGGCTGCAGTGTTTCCTTAAAATCTTTAAATCTCACTGAGAAATTTAATAGAAGCCACGGCAACGACCGGTTACACATTCTGCACAGAGTCGACTGAGTTATTGTGGAACTTACTAGTGGTTATCTCGATGTGTTTTCTGGTAGTTGGAACCAAGAGGCAATGGGAAAGAGGCTTACTATAAATGCATTTACAGTTTCTGCTGCAACATTTTAACTAAGACCAATAATAATTACGGTGTTATTCCTGCAACAAATGTACTGATCACACTATCAGTAGTATGCAGCTGCTAATATCCCTATTCCAAGTCTATATTTGTGCTATAAATTCTCCTTTTGACTTATAGTATCTTGTATTATTGTTTCCCAGTCAAGCTGAGAACTCAATCTGACCGAAATGTTTCTTTAAAATCCAGGTTATCGCTGCTAAACTTAAGGCTAGCCACAGTAAAAAACCATAGCTGCTGAATGCATCCGGCATTATTCTTGTAAATCCTTGAAGAAATCAGTTATTTCATCAGTGTTTAACTGAAACTTGGCAAGACGCATTCACTGTTAATTATTTTACCTCAATCCAAAAGCAGCAAAAATGTCCTTTTCCGTAGATTAACACTCCCAACGGTTTCCTAATGTGACGCTTAAGCTACGTTCACATTACACGTAAGCACAGTGGCATTGTTCAGGTGTTTTCCTGTATCTGTATCTATTAAAGAACAGACAGCGGCAGACAATGTGCTTTAGAAAATGAATAATCACAAAGAAAAAGCAACGAGGTGATCGAAAATGCGGTGATTTCTATGGATGACTTAAAACAAAGCCCCATGTTCCCACACTTAAATCGATATTTCCGTTCTTCGTGATTTTATGATTAACATCACGTCAGTACGTTACACGACAGACATTTCTTGCGTCATGGACGAAAAGAGTGAATATAATTCCTAAGCACATTCAGTAAATCCTCACTCCCGACCAGCCGCACCAGAAGATCAACGGAGCTGCTGCTGCTTGGACCTTTCTACACCAGTAAAGCATTTACAACTGTATTTGCATAGATTAAGCTAATCTGACCGTGCTGTGACTCAATACAGACACTTTTCCTTTGAGTTTCTTGAGTGTAAAAGACTTTACTGTTGGTGTATTATCTCCAAACTAGAAATGGAAGTCACACCAACGAACAAGAAGCTGTTAACCTGCTAAACCAGCTTATTATCATACAAAGGATGTTCCCTTTTAACAGTATTTAATAATTAAACGCGTTGTTAACACTGCATCCAGCCGTATCAGCCCATTTACTGAACGATTAATATGTTAATGGGTGGTGGGAAATTAAAGGATTAATGGGAGGTGGCTGAGAACCCCATTTAAGGCAGAAAAACAAATTCTTAGGAAGTGAAGTAAAAGAGGTAGAGGCTGAGCAACAAGCACGGCCCAGTGGCGGCCAACTAGCTTGGCGAGTGGCGGCACGACCACTAGCTGGGATAATTACTCTCAGACGGACCACGGGCCAGCGGGCTGAGCGGACTGGCAGAAAATAAACCAGGACACTCGTGGTCCGGCTCTGAGGTGATGTTTGACAACAGGGTGCTTGAAACGTTCTTGGAAAAAATAAACCACGGAAAACGCACCTGCTGACCACTGTGGCGCTTTGGGCTCAGACAGATGAACGCAACTGTTTACTAAAAAAAAAAAAAAGAAAAGAAAAGAAGCCAATGAGGGATTAAATTCTAGCACCATCCAAACCACCAGACACTTGCGGGTTGCTTCCTCGTACAAAACAAAGTTGGACTGGACAGTGAAGACGTTCAGCTCGACCAGAACTCACAAAGAAGCAACGACATGACGCTACATGTGGTAACACACAACCTCTCAGCAGAGTTACTCATATCAGGGACTGCCAAGAGAAATCCAATCACATTTGTCTTTAACATAATGAATCTGTGTTTGTATTGCCAGTGAATAACAGATCATTTGTTCTCTTTATGACTTGCTGAGCGCTGCTGATAACCGTAGCTAGGCAGCAGAGCTAATATATGAATCACTGGTTGATAACGGAGCTTCTTTGTTTCGGGTGCTCCTTCGCAACTGAACATTATTAAGAATTTAGTTGTTGTGTGTTGAAAAGTTTGAGGGTTTGCCCTTGAAGATCTTCACCTTCGTGCAGTCTTTGATGCTAGGTCCTAGGGGCGTATTGTAGGTAGGCTTTCCCCTCTGGTCTAAAGTAATGAAATCTGTCCTAGGGTAGATATGATGGCGCCCCAACGGAGGAAGTGGAAGCCAGATGAACTTCCTCATCTACAGATGTTTTATGGCGGAAAATTGGTCTGGAGTCTCTCCGTTGGGAACTGATTATACTTAGGCAAAGATCTGCCGGGGCAATCAAATAATTTGGGCGGATTCTATGCGGCCCAAAGCGCCACATCATCTGAGCATCGTGGAATTGAATTTGGCTAATCCAAATGCTGTGCTTTGTAGACTCATATAAGAATATGAATGAAGTGTAGGCTAGGTTTCAATCATCCATTTTCTATAACTGCTTGTCCTCTGGACGGTCGCAGGGGGGCCAGAGAGTATCCCAGCTGTCATTGGACAAGAGGTGGGGTACATCCTGGACAGGTCTCCAGTCTATCACCGGGCTAACACAGAGAGACAGCCTACGGCCAATTTAGAATCACCAATGAACCTAACCAGCATGTCTTTGGACGGTGGGAGAAAGCTGGAGAACATGGAAAGAACCCACGCAGACACAGGGAGAACATGCAAACTCCACACAGAAAGGTTTGTCACTGCAAAACATCCCAAAAGGTAGCCATCTCGGGACGAACTTCCTCATTCGTTTCATTTGTTTGACTTCTCTTGCGTTATCCACACAGGCGCTTTAACAAAGCACCATAAATGAGCATCTCCCTGCACAACAACAGGCACTTAAATTGCTTTAATTGCATATAAAGTCATTTTAAAGTGAATCATCAAGTGGGTCTAACTATAAGCTTACGGGACACCCAGGACTCTTTATGGCTGTCGAAAGGTGACATCAGTGCAACAACTGCAATAAACTGAAACACTAACAAACCCTGAGCTAAATCAGTGCGTCAGAGGCAGTTTTTCGCAGTCAGCCTGATAATATCGCCGCCCTCTCCAGCTGTGATATTAACACTCAGCTAACACTTCCTTAACAACATCTTCATCTATCACCAACAGATATTTTTGAGAGATGTCATGCGGCTACCTGCTGAAGGAAACTAAAACAAAACAAAAAAAAAAAGAATACAGAGCCCGGGTTTGAACGCGTAATAAAGCCGGCGGTTACCTCGACCCTCTCAACCTCCCCCTTTCGGTCGCACGGACGCCTACGTGTGTCCATGTTCATGCTCAGCCTCCCTTTGGTCTCCCTTTGAAATGCTGCAAGGCCAGTGTGGGGGCTGATCCATTGAGAGGCACGCTTGGCAATGACAGAGATACTTCAGCACAGGCGAGGACTTTTAGGGAGCACAATGATGCTCTGCAGAGTGCATGTGGGAGGCTTCTTCTATAGAAAAAGGATTGATCACGACATGGGGAGGGAGGGGGGCACAGGCTTTCACTCAATATTTCCAAGTGTGTCTGACGGGAGAGACACCATGCTCGCATGAGGATCTCTAATAGGCACAGAGCTACACTTTGAAAAGACAATAATCATCAGACAGTGGGCGCAAATGTTTATGTAAATGACACCAGTCCGGTGAATTAGAGGCCTCTCAAATACACGGATTACGTGACGCTCAAACGTTCCTTAGGATTCACGCTTCTCGGAAGAAAACGTCAAAAGAAAAGAGCATGTTACGCCTCCCATCACTGGCACCAATGAAACATTAATCTGCGCTCATATCTGCGCCTTAATAACTACTCGCCCATTCAAGAATAAGATGACAACTTCTGTATTATCTTCACCGTCTGCGATGCCTCGCGGCGGGGAGTCCGCTTTCAGAAAAGGTGTCTTTTACGAGACGGATGAGGGGGTTTATTTACGTGTACGGAAAACCGCCGAGCGTTGACCTTTTTCCTCTTGTCATCACAATGCAATCACGCTGTGTATCCACCGCGAGTTAATATCTAACGGTGGAACGTGGAAGAGCGGCTTTAAATAACGTTGATTGTGCACAAAATGGCTGCAGGTTCCTGTCACAGTCAGCAGCTTTCCGGCGTCACGGTTAATCTTGCCATCTTGCGGGTGACGCAAAGTAGAAATGCTGAATGCAAATACGAGAAAGCTTGTTTTTGCTGTGAGGCTGCAACATACCGCTTGTTTCTTCTTCTTCTTCTTCTTCTTCCCCTCTTTGTTTCATTTCTTTCTTTCTTTTTTTTTTTGCTTTAGTCATCTCTTTGGAGGTGTGTGCCGCTCAGGTGTAAAACCCCAACCCAATTACAGGGCCGCCAGATGGCCCAGCAGGTCCCCAACCACAGTGGTGACGCTGGCACACAGCTCCCCTCCTATCACCTCTCTCTCTCTTCATCTCTCTCTCCCCTTCTCTAACTGGGTCAGCTCCCTTGCTCTCTACCTCCCTCTATCATTCCTGCCATCTCCTTTCTTTTTTTCTTTCTTCCTCCTGAACCAACGGATCCCAGCCTCCACAGCTAGATTGTAACAGAGCTAACATAACCGTTTCTAGATAGATTAAGAGAAAGCAAAGTGGCTGAAACGACGCCGCTTTCTTTGTGTTCAGATTTGGACAGGATGCCGGTGTCATGTGGAAAGCTCTGCTCCCCACTGGGTCCAGCCTTGGCCAGCTTTCTCAGTGTGCCTGGTGTGACATCTCATGCTGTTTGAGGAAGCGATAAAGCTGCCAGAATCAGGTCTAATGGCGTCCACTTTGCCGTCAAATTTCGACACGGTTCACGGGTCGCGGCCGACTGTACGGTACAGTAAGGAGACACCCTTTCGCCAAATATAGTACGTCCCTCTCGTAAATTCGTCGGGTCTCGTGAGTTAATCAGCCCCAGCAAATCACCAATTAAAACCCAGCTCACCATGAATTATCTGTTAATTATCACAAAATGATTTGGCAGTGGTTATATGTCAGCATAGAAGAAACAAAACGACAGGAACCAAAATTAAGCTCTTTTTGCACCAAACAGTTGACAGTAAGTACCCGGAGATATTTAGGAGGCTGCTCCTCCCAAAGTGTGGGGCTAACAGACTGAGGGACTCCTTTGTCCCCCGTGCTATCAAACTGTTCAACCACTCACTTCGGGGGGGGAGGACAAAAAGAAGGGACTGTAGGAATTAATCTATTTTGGGTGTTGGGTATTTGGGGCTTATTCACTTGTTTTTATTCAAATCTTGTACATATATGTCCGGCAGTGCTGTGTGGAGATGGAGATGTCAGATCTATCACTGGAACTTGATACCATTTTGGGAAGTTTTAATCTGTTTGCATTCAAACCACCGGTAGGAATGGTAGGAGGATCCACTTTTATGGCTAATGTTTGTTCAGTGTCTTGAGAAGGATCGTGGGGATGCTGGAGCCTATCCCAGCTGTCATTGGGCGAGAGGCGGGGTACACCCTGGACGGGTCTCCAGTCTATCGCAGGGCTAACACAGAGAGATAGACAACCATTCACACTCACACCTACGGGCAATTTAGAATCACCAACGAAGCTAACGAGCATGTGTTTGGACGGTGGGAGGAAGCCGGAGTACCCGGAGGGAACCCACGCAGACACAGGGAGAACATGCAAACTCCAGAAAGGCCCTAGACCTTTGAGCCCATGGATTCAAACCCAGAACCTTCTTGTTGTGAGGCATCAGTGCTAACCATACCAAAACAACAATATATATATAACTTAAATATCTCCGTGATTAAGCTCCTGGCGTTTCGTTTTTACACGTCATTGAACGGACGAAAAACGCTATAACACTTCCACACTTCTCTTCCAAATAACTCAATTACAGAACAAGCATGTCGTTTTGATGGAAATTACATATGTCACATTTAACCGTCTGAAATTACAACTCTGACACCACCACTTGAAAAACATCATTTTAGTGACAGTTATTACTTTGCAGGTACAGCTGCGTGTTTGACTTGTTAAACAGGATGAGACAAATACTGTTTTTTTTGTTTGTTTTTTGTTTTTTTTTGCGAAAGACGAATCAAACGCAGCCTCGAGACTTACGGATGCTTCCAGAGCTGCGGGGATCAATGGCGTGGATCAATGTGGGAGTGCTTTGACCAAACAAGCCAAACCGAGTGAAGACTCTGCTCCTGAGTCGCTGGCAAACACACAACGCGAGTAAATCTGAATCACAAACGGTTCAAATTTCCTTTAGAACAATTAAAAGCTAAAGTCACGTCGCGTGTGCCCTCACAAGCTTGACGGCGTCGATTATTTGCCAGTGAACGGCTGCGGAGAGGTTTTTAAACCAGATTTGATTATGGTTCGGAGCCCGCTGTTTATGAAGTAATCCTTAGGAAGACACTTAGTGATTGCTTTAGAGATCTGGAACAACTAATAATCATAGCGAGGACACTTGTTTTGATCCAACGGGAGCGTTTACTGTGTAATTACAATAAATGACACCAAAAAAAAAACTAACTCTAAGCAAATTAATGCTCGTATTTGCATGCGTAATAGAGCGCGGCGTCAATTAACACCGTTATTTTGAACTGGGAAGCCATTCAAGGGAGCGTTTAGATTTTTATAAGTAATACTGTTCTGTATATGTCACTCTATCCAACAGCTATGACTCATTTTTGAATGAATTTGCCTGCTTCTCTTGACATTTGTATTACATGTAGGAACATAGAGCTTGGACTTAGTCACCAATGCCGTTTAGCTAATGGCAGCGATGTTTGACAGTGTTATTATTTTATCTTTTCTTAAATGGGGAGAAGCTGTCAAGTAACACGTCAGTCTTTCCAGCAGCTGCACAAAGACCTACATGCTTCTGCGGGATTATAGGCGCATTTTAAAAGAAAATAAAAAGTATTTTACCGGTGGAATAGTTGTTATTTTCCATCTCGTTTAAAGTCGAATAGAAATAATAAAAGGTTGCAGCTCTGTATCTGACAGCGGAGTCGGTATTTTTCTTGATGACCAGACAATTCAATCCACAGTTAAGGGAAAGAAAAACTGAAATGTCTCACTTTGTGCATATAAACGCAGCCCGTCAGTCCAGTTGAAAAAAAATAACTCATGCACGAAGCTTCAATCTGCACCACAGATGAGTCCTGAAGCTTTGTGTGCTCGGTTTTTACTTATTTTTTTTTTTCCCCTTGCCTGTCAATGTTCACCCTCCTTCAAAGGAAAATCAGAGACACAATCACCAGCAGTAAACCAATTGCTGTGTCACCGGCGCCGCTTCACGAGAAACCTCAATTTTATGGAGAGGCAACAACACATGCCAAATATCAAACCAATCCAGCCAATAAACTAACAGAAACTTCAAAGGCAAAGAAAAGCAACTCGAATGATGTTTGCAGACTAAACTTGGGTAAATTGGACGGGTTAGTGAACTGGCACATTAATTACAGGCTGTCAGTCAAGTGTCCACCGCCATCTGCCATCCGCTAAGGAAGAACAGGATGCTCAGGAAGTGCTGCCACATGTGCAATATACACAAGGCTTTTTTTTTTTCTTTTTGGTATATAATAAGTCAAATGATTGTCAGGTGAGCTGCCTGCAGAGAGCAGAGATAAGAGGAGGCTGAGAAGACCCCGTGGTCACTTCCCCTTGTCCAGTGCATCCTCTTTACTCACCTGAAGCCAATCTCAGGGGGTAATGGAACTGGAAAAAGTTATTAACCCCGCTTTGCTGCAAGGGCAGGACAGCTCTATTAAGACGCAGCACAAAGATTCCCCCCATTTTCAATTACTGCCTCCAAAGCGCTGAGGAAAGTAAGAAAAAAAAAAAAAGCCTTGTTGTGTGCTAGGGAGAAGGACTCGGGGGGTCCCAGAGCTCCAGCAGCTTGTATCATCCACTCCTGTTCCTCTTATACAGAGTAGGTCTGACACACTCCACGAGTTGTTGGAGGAGATGTTCAGTCTATTTATATGACAAACACGGCAAGGAGGTGCGCACACACTCTGGAAAATGGGTCTGTCGGCAAGGCTTCTAAACGAGAGGCTGGGGAGGTTGTGAAATCCAGAAGGATCTTACGTTTAGATCCTCATTCTGGCTCAAATCATGTTTAAAATCAACGCCTTTGTCAACCTACAGCAGCTTTCACACAAATTAAAGATAAGAATGTAAGCTTTTATAAGTGGAGAGTTCTCAGATTTGAGATTTAAAGGTGAATATTTCACCTTTTTTATTGTTGACGGTACTCATAAGCTGCTGGGCGTTCGTTCGTTGGAACCGCCCCGCCGTGTATCTGCCCCCGCGTTTTGCTAGACAAACAACAGGGATCAAATATCACAGCTGGTCTTTATCACATGGACAGATACGGTTTGAAAGAGCATGAAACCTCCCACCTCCTGCCTCACCGGCCCTCGGCCCCGGTTGCGTGCTTTGTTGGCCGAGAGCAGGGAGGGCGGGGAGGGGAGGGGGCTAATGCGCCGGCGCCTGGGGAGTTACGTCCGTTGGAATCAGGCTGATGTAGGAGGCGAGGCCAGGGGCCGCGGTGCCACTACCGGTAGGTGAGTCATACGGATAAAGGGAGGCTATTTGCTCAGCCGCTGCCTACCTCCTGGGTCGCCCTACAGGGATGTCTGCCTGGCAACCACTGGCTGCGTGACAGGCTGGTTTAAAGGTGGACGGTAATGATGTACTTCAAGGGGTTATAGAGCGTCCATTATGTCGAGTAGAATAACATTTATTCTATTGTGCTCGTCGCTGATTATCCTCCTTAAACCTACACTAATCAGGCATAACATTATGACTTTCTAATATTGTGTAGGTCACCCTTGTGCTTCCAAAACAGTCATCAGAGAATGGACATGGGCCTTCTGAGGGATCATCCCACAGATCCTTGATCAGTTTGGGATCTAGTGAATCTGGAGGCCAGGTCAACACCTTGTGCTGTTCTTCATGTTTTTTTGAGTTGTTCCTAAAGTGTTTTTGTGGCTGCATCCTGCTGGGGATGGCTGCTGAACATCATTGCTATGGGGTGGGGGTGCCTGGTCTGGTCTAGGTGGGTGCTACATGTCTAAGTAACATCCACATGAATGAACGCCAGGTCCAGAAGGTTCCCAGCAGAACACTGTGACAAGATGGTCAGTGTTATTTACTTCTCCGGTCAGTGATTTTAATGTTAAGGCTCGTTATTTTACATTTATCCCCAGTTACGGTGCCACCCGCCGCCTGTCATGCTGAAAATGAGCCTACCACAGCGGCACAAAAGCCAGTAGGAAGCCTTTTTGGTTGAATTATATTGTAACATACTGTTTTTAAAGGTTTGGAAGAGGTAAAATAACCCATAACTGAAAAACTACAGCGCACAGATCCTTCAGAACATCAGACTTTATGCTAATTTTCAGTTCTCACGTACGTGTTTCTGTAAAACAAGTCATCAGACATCTTACTTTATTGCATTTCCACTTTCCAGCATCTTAACATTTGTGACTTGACAGATTAGACAGAGTGTTTAGCCTTAGCTCAGTGGAGGGGCGACCTATAACAGATGCCCCGCAGCTTTGACTTTATTTAGCTTCCACCTTCCAGCTTATTTCCTTCTTCCTTCTTCTTCTTCTTCTTCCCGCCCACTCTTTCACGCCTCGCTCTGTAACACCCCGCCGCCCGCGGGGCTCAACCGCAGCTATCACAACTGACACAGTTTATCAAGGCAAATAATCATGACGGGGATAATACACGAAGGGAGGGACGCGACGGAAAGGAAGCGACGCGGAAGGTTTTGGGAATAACGACAAATGACAAACAGAGCCGCGAATCTTTGACTCGTTTGTTGCCGCTTTGGTCGCAGAGATAACAGATTTAGTCCTTCTTTATTTGTCGCCACTCTCTTTTGTCATCGCACCTGTGTCAAAGAGACACCAAGCTCTTTCATGTCCTCAAACAGACGGCCCTTCAAGTGCTCTTTCCAGGCACTTGGCAGCTGACCTTTTAATTCCGCGCAGAGTGCGGTGTGTGTGCGGTTTACTGATGATGTAGCCGCCGGATTAGCAGGAGCGGGGAGCGGTTAAGCACCCGGCGACTGAAGAGACGAGTGAGGGCTTCCTCATCTGATCGGATTCTGACGGCGGCAAGAGGAGGCGTTTCGGTCGAACAGCGAGTTAAAGGCGAATTTTTACCCGGCGCTGACATTCTCAGGAACGCTAATCAAGCAGAATTATCTGATTTGCTACTTGACTGAGACGGATTGAAGAGTGCGACTTTCAGCTTTGAGAGCCGACGGGCTAAATTACAGAGCATCAAAACCTCCAGCGCGTACGTGTTGAAGGAGGGGGAGGGGGTTGGGTTTGCATTCCAGGTCAGCAAACATCAGCAGCGGTGGAATAAATCAGCTCGTCCAGGACTCCTCTCACGGCACGCGCCCACCGCTTGAATCTAATTGACACTTTTCGACAGATTGGTGGTCTGATTTTGCATTTGAGTCACAGGATCTTCTCCTGAACGCGCACACACACACACACACACACTTCAAAGCTGACAGGTTTCTAATCGGATAAAGGTGTCACAGAGTGAGAGTGTGATTAGAAGGTGACAAACACTTCAGAAATAACAGTCCAAGTGTCACCGATCTGCCGTCTCAAGCAGATGTGAATAGATGACGGAGAACAAAGTGACGAGCGTGATCACGTTTGACTTTTTCCTCCCAATTCATGCATCCCCTCGCAGGTGTCTGTTTCCTGGTGCACAACTTTTCGCGGCTTACTCTTTTTTCTTTCCATCAGAAAGCCTTTTCCCCCCACTGGGCATCCTTTCATACGCCTACAGCCTACTCACAACATTTTCCACCCACGCACTTTGTTTGGAAAAACAGAGCCCAACCGGCTCGATAATTGTCACGAAATTATAGTTTAGCTCTGCTCATTTTTCCTGGACGGCACAAAGTAAACAATGACATCAAAG
>JASGAT010395246.1:14082-25305 GCA_030220025.1 Chelon auratus | reverse complement strand
ACACAGTGTTTGGAGCCGGTGACGCAGCCCACACCACGTAATAACTCGGAAATGAGCAAAATGAGGTGGCTGCTTCACTGCAATGTAATTACATCCACATGATCAGGGATTATGCTGTCTGGCTCAGGCTACGCTGTTTCCTCAGCTTTACAGATACAATTTACTGATCTTTTCAAAACTGGACGGCTCAAAGATGTCATGATACACGATCAGCCACAACATTATGACCACTGACAGGAAAAGTGAATAACATAGACCATCTTGTGATAATACAATGTTCTTCTGGGAAACTTTTGGACCTGGCATTCATGTGGGTGTTACTCAGACATGTAGCACCCACCTAGACCAGACCAGACACCCCCACCCCATAGCAATGACACTCCTTGATGGCAGCAGCCATCCCCAGCAGGATGCAGCCTGACACAGGCACACACACAAAAACAGTTTAGGGACAACTTAAAAAACATGAAAAACAGCACAAGGTGTTGACCTGGCTTCCAAATTTACTAGATCCCACACTGATCAAGTATCTGTGGGATGATCCATAGAGGCCCCTCCCCTCAACCTATAGCACCCAAAGGCCCCCACTAACAATATTCTGTTGCCAGGCACCACCCTCAGAAGGCCCATGTCCATTCTCTGATGAGTCACAACTGTTTTAGAGGCACAAGGGAAGGGCTTGTGGTTTGCTGGAGGGTAAAGATATAATGTATAATGGCTCTTCGGTGATCTGATTAATGGTCAGAGTTTACCGAGGGTTTATTTGTACTGATACATTGACTGTATCCCATTATTTGATCCCACAATCGAGAAAAAGGGAGCACACTGGGAGCGGTGGGCTGCCACCTGTGCAGTGCCTGGGAAGCAGTTTTCAGGGATCAGGTGCCTTGTTCGAGGGCTATGGATGTACGGAAACCAGTGACCCGGGTGTCCCAGGTCCACTTTTCTTACCACACTCCCAACCACTCTTCCACAATATTTTTATTCTTTCCAAACCCAGTCATGGATTAATAAACTTTGCGGTTTAGAAACTGAAACCTAAGTAGTGGAATATTGGCATGTAGCATTAATTCTGCAAAACAGTTATTCGACGTGTCCCTAAATAACACTGTCTGTGGGGTATTCAAATGATTGATAGGAGCGCCCTCTGCTGGACAATGTATGCAACTACAAGCTGCAGCAGCAACGGCTCTAATTTATAATACACAGTTTACGGTTAACCCAAGTGACCTAAATAAATGTCTATGGTATGCAATGCTGACAGTGTAGTTGTTCGCATGTTTAGTTTATTGCTAAGGCACTTTATATGTCATTTCAGTCTTTTTTCGAGAGACGTGTACTCAGAGAGTTGAATATTTATATTGTTATGAATGATATATTTTCTGTATACCTGCCTTAATGCTTTACACCACGAAGGTCCGTAATGTCTTGCTTGTAGTTTTTATAAGATCCAGACCCAGTAAAGCCCTGCCTGGATGCATCTTCTTATAGTTTGACTGAATGCTCCAGGGAATATTACAAATGCCTTGAAGAGGGTTATTAATAAATCTTTTCTCAAGTTCTGTCTTATGGCATTTTATTATGAATGGCCAGAGTGTTTAATGTCGCTCTCATGTTTTTGGCCTGTCTGACAAACCGCACAATCAAATAACTGTCAGAGGGTCTTAAGTCAAAGTCGCAAATTATGTTAATTTATGTCCTGACAATTCCTTGCTCAAAGACCACAATGAATGACCTCTTTTTTTTTTTCAAAAATTTATTTCATAAATCATTTCCCAAAGGAAAATACTGATAAAAACAACACACACACACAAATAAAAAGACCACAAAATATCCCCAGTTCCAAACACGTTGAATTTCTTCTTTTAGAGGACAGCTACACTGAGAATATTACAATGAAATAAAATATCCTGGATTCACATTTGTTTTGTTTTATTTCGTCATGACATTTGTAAAATTGCTCTTTTATTTTTGAGTAAAGTCTTTTGTTCTTCTTGCACTAACTGGGCTGCTCACCCAGGTTAATTTTTTTTTTCCTCATTTCAATTTGCCAAAATATAGAAGATTTCTTCGAAATACAAATAAGTTACGAGTCAAGTACTTGCAGACCAGTCAAGCCAAGGAACCTGACACGCTAAATACTTTTTTTCATACAAATATACAGGTGTAAAATAAATATCAGTAACATGAGCAAACACATTTATGAGGAATTTTCTAGAATTCCGTGTCCTGCACTCGTGAAAATAAACATTTCTCTTAAATTAACTTTTCCCTGCATCTGTCCATTGATCCACTCATACAGTGAACTGCATGTTGTCTTTTTCTTAAATATATATGTGTGTAAAGTTAGTCATGTCTTGTTGTATGCCATATAGCCAGCTATAGTTTGACATATTTCTACACTGATCACCACCTCATTAGCAGTTAAGAATAGAGTTGGTCCTTTGGATGCGAATGACCTTCTTTGAGGTGTAACTGTACTCATATCGGAGGTGTTCATGGAAGAAATAAAGGTACCCTGTAAGAGAACAAAGTGAGAAGACTGTTAGGGAATACTGAAGAAAAGAAAACTGTTTTTGAAAGCATTAACGGTGATAGTTTTATAGTACCATAGTGATAGGCAGCAGCGTCGACCTCGTCATCCATTCCCGGAAAGTCCTCCTCAATAGATCGTGGGTAGCCACTGTCCATGGTGCCTGCAGCTTCATCATAGCTGTGGATGACACATCACAGATGTTTCTATCCAATATTATATACACTTCAAAAGTTACTGTAAGTGAGACATGTAACGTGCACATACCTCCAATACTCTTCATCAGCGAAGAGAAGAGTTTTCCCTGTGTCCTTGATGTGCACAGCTGCGTCTATTTTCCTCACAGTCTTTGGAAGTCCAAGCTTATGTATGTACTTCGGGTAACCGTCCACAACGTCGTATCCATTCATTGCCCACATTCGGATCCCTGTTGAAGGACAGAACAGATCTGTCGGTCTGTACATACTGTGCCTTGCATTTAAGACGTAAACCAGAAAGCTCCCATAACCCACCACTAAATATGATGACTAAATCCTTCTCTGGGTTCTCGTAAGCTGCGTCCACTTTGTTGGGGATGGAAGGCCATGTGGACTTGATCAGCATCAGCTCAGGTTCAACCATCTGGGGGTGGATACGCCAGTAGAAGCTGCAAGAATATGATGCATGTTAATAAACTATGGAATATAAACTCGTGTACAATTCACTTAATGCCAATAACAATATGTGGTGAGCTGTGTCATTTTATTTCCTGCACTTAACGGTGCCTCTTAACCCTCTTCTTCTCTGTTCATCTCAGTTCTTTACCCGACCTTCTACATCCCTCTCTTTTCTTCTCTTCCACTTCAGTCTTTAATTACAGAAAACAGGTGGACAAGGACCGAAGCTTCCGGAGATGTGCCCCCACCATGAGTCTCACTGCCTATGTATTCTGCCCCACTCATCCCTTCCCTTTGAGCCCTCTTACACCTTCCCTTCAGCCCCTTTCATCCATGCCATCAACCTGGGATGTGGTCTTTGTTAGTGGATTGTATTCTTGTATGTGGGATGTACCTGTCTTTGAAGATGATGGTTTCTCCTCTGAGCTCTGTGACTGCATCAAAAGTCAACTCGGGGTCACATTTGCTTGGTGCATCAGGTTTTGGCTTCACCTTCTTATGGTTCGGGTTGGGACCTGTCATTGACATGCATCATTAATGCACACATCAGCAGTTGTCAGTTATGATTTGACTTGAAGTTTCTTGGCATATAACCAGCTTTATAACGTCCCACCATACCATAGAGAGCTTGGATGCCTTCAATGTCATCTTCAGACAGAGGGAAGCCTTTAGAGTAGGAGTAGGTGGGGTACATCAGGGCGCCGGGGTCCGTAGAATGGGACATACCAAGGGCGTGGCCCAACTCATGGGCTGCCACTATGAAGAGGTTGTAAGCTGCAGGGAAATTACATTGAATTAGAAATATTATGGTTTACTAGTGGAAGTCAAACAAATGTTCAGACATGTGTTTTGTGAATAATTCTTACCCGATGAGTCTTTGGTCCAGTGTTCATCCTCGTCAAAGTGAGTGTCTCCTCCGATGCCTTGGCCAGGAGGGTAGGCATGAGCCAGCAACCCATCAGGCCCATCAAACGGATTGTAGTCTCCATGCTCTTCAAAATGAAAGACAGATTACTCTACAGCCAAATACACTGTCGCTGTCGTGTGTCTTTTATGAACATATCAAGGGTATCGAGGGATTTTATTGTTGACTTTCCATACCTCTTGATCCAAAGCTGATCATAATGTCAGCATTGCCGCTGTACAGCTTCTTAAAAGTCAGAGGGGTGACTCTAGACCAAACGTTCAGCGCATTGCGTACGGCTCTGTCTACATCGGACTTCATCAGATCTGGTGTATAATTCACTATCCTGAAACATTAGGGAATAATGGTCACTCACAAACAAATGTTTTTATCACAATTAACATTACATCCCCAAGCATCATCATAATGCATACCTGAACGTGACATTGAAGGTTGGCCATTTGAGGTGTCGAGGGAAGTGGTTGTACTCCCCAATGTCTGGCACACCACATCTTGACTGCTTCATCACCTCCAGAGTGTTGTCATCCAAATTCCCTGTCACCTTCACAAGCAGAATTGTAAACAAAAAAAAGAGTCACATACAAAGTACAGTAAATACGGTTCATATGACGAATTATTAGCAGCTCAAATCTCCCTTGAGACTTGTCCTTTGAAAGCAATATTTGAACAAGAGGAGGACTATAGAAACCTAAAACACTTGCATTGTGGATCAAATGCAGCCACGATCAACGGAATCTCCCTTAAAACCAAGACAAGTATTTTCCATCTCACCTCGAGATTGAAGAATCTCTGCATTTCCTTGATCTTAGTCTCAAAGGCTCCTGAAGACTTCTGTGCACCCTGAAGACCAGCCGGAAGGCCATAGAAGCGTCTGAGATATTTCTATTCGAGAGAGAACAAAAAACCTGTTAACTAAATCGCACAGTGCCATGTATATTTTTCACTGACTGTGACAGAAGAGATAACTGAAACCAGTCTACAAGGCAAAACAATCACTTAATTAGATACCTTACCTCTGCTAAAAGCCAGTTGTCTTTGTCCACTGACGGCACAGGAATAGCCGAGGAGTGAGCGACCAGCGCCAGCAGCAGCAGAGCTATCATTGTTGTTGTCTGTGTGTTGTCCCAACCAGTCATTGGTCTCAAGATGCTCTGAGGGGTATTTATACTGTTTTCAGTGCACAGTTTTAAAGGATCCCGGTGATTCATGCAAAAGTACCTAGCCACTTCCTCCTTTGCCTGTTAAGAATGTGCTTGTATCTTGAAAACTACAGTCACTGTGGTTTGCTTTGTACACAGCTGAAGTGCTTTGATAAAACATGTCATATTACCCAAATTGCCATGACTAAACAGGATTGCACATATATTCCCTGAAAATGTCTGTGATGCAAAATGTTTCAGTTTTCCGGTTCTTCTCCTGAACCTGAAAGATTTAGGGACAACGCTGTTTGGCAGAAAAAAAAAACTTTAAAGAGGTTATCATATAATTAGTTGTTGTCTATACATCTTCGCCAGTGGAAGATAAGTAAATGCCCTGCTATAAAAACAGAGGGACTTTTGACAGTTCTTTCTTAGCTACAGGTCTCATGATAGTCTTATTTTTAGGTAACATGTCTTAAGATGCGTGACTAAGAGATATCTGGCAAAATACAAATGGACATGGTGTTAATGTAAAAGTTAAATGTAAAACGTGATTTACTTGGATCTTAGGATGTCACATTTTGACCATATTCTATATAATGTGTTTACTCTCACGCAGAAGCACATCCTGTATCGGTTTTGTTTGGAGTTAATCAAAACCAGCCATACGTGCGCGTTTCATATTCTGCAATTTAGTGTTTTGTCTGATTCAGAGTTACCAGGATTTCACAAACCGTCACTGACAAATCACGTAAATGACTCTGATACAGTCAGTTTTGCGGAACCGTAGTCTGCAGGAGGTTTGCTCACAGCGTGGAAACCTTGCTGACATGCCCAAAAAAAACACTTACATATCCAGGCAGGATAGATTTTCTTGCAAGACAGAATTTGTACACATAGAATCATGAAATAAAAGATGTAATGACAGGCCTATTTGATCATAAAGAGAACATTTAGCTACATACGTTTCATGACATTTAATTTGATGTCGTGAAAGTTTATATTTGTTTATTGGAGGTTTACTGAACTGTCATAAAATTTGAACACATTTCACATTGAAATTTTTGGCATCACTTCAGTGGAGCAGTGGATTTATTCAATACTAATACTGACCTTTCCAGTTTCTTTAATTAGTTTCCTAAATTGCCATGTAGTAAGTGCTGTATTTAGTGCTCATTAGCAAATGTTTAATTTAACATAGTGACACACGAAACTGAGATGGTGAACACGGCAACCAATTCCTAACACGGTCAGATTGGGAGATGCACTGCTAAAGGAGGAAAGAAAGGTATTTTTTCCTACCTTGTTCAACCAGAGTGTGTCAGGAACGTCTGAATGCACTAGCCATTCTTTCCATGGAGAGGGGACAAGACGGGAGCAAGCTAGATTTCACTGAGAGCATAATTGTTAGTAATGTGATTGCACCTCTTGTACAATAAATGCAATGGATTGTGAATTGCAGCACCACTGTTCTTCATCTTGATCTACTGCACCTAAAATGCAATGATTGTGATGAATCGGATCATGTGGAGGAAATAATTAATTTTCTCATTAACCTTCCTATTGTTCTCTGGGTCAAATTTGACGCTGAACATTTCTGTATCACATAATTTGCTATAAATGTGGTCTACTGCCCATTGATTCTGAAAAGAAGAAAAACCAAAGCTGCTGGACTTATGGTAAGCCACCTGTTGATCATCGGTGTGAAATGTCTATTCATTATTTAGTCATGGAAGAATGCAGCTGTCCACAAATACTGTTCACTTTGTCACTTAAGCAGAAATCATTGTGTAATGTTCTAATATGGAGGTCACTGTTAGTATTGCTACCTTAGACTGAACAGTAAAAAGCAGTTATTCAAAGCTATGGGACAATATGAAGTTAGCCTGTGGTTAGCCAGCACTGTTTGCTAGGTGTCAATATGTCAGCTAGCATAGTCAGGTCAGTGAGCATGCTAATATTAGCATTTTGCTACTTTATTACACCCTGAATTGGATTGAAATGTTATAATAATGAGTTAATGTCAAAGACAAATGTTCTAACAACGCAAAGTCACACTCTTCTTCTGCTTTGGAGTTGAAATTTAAAAACTATATGTTAGGCCCTAAAAGTCGGTGAGAGCATTGTTCCATAGAACATGAAACTGAAGACAGTAGCTGTCAGTGTTGGCGTTCAGGGCAAGTAAAAACATGCTGTGTGCTACCTATTCTACTCCATTAGTGTCCGTGAGAGACTACAAAGTCATGTAATTATTTGCTCCCTGGGCAACAATGGAATTCTTTAACGATGTAGAGGTTGTAGACTTGGGCTGCTGTGAAAGACTTTGGGTTGTAAACGAGCAGTAAAACTGTAAACTACTCTCCTAAATCCAGTCGTTAAAATGATGGTCTTGATGAATCCATATATGGAATCATAAAAACGTATTTTTTTAGAGTTAAACATTCAAAAAATTATCTTCTGTTACAACTGCTGCCAAATAATTTGACAGTGACTCAATTCCAGTCATTATCAGCATACTTGTAATGTCTTGTAATGATAATGTTTTGCGAGGTATGCACACGTCCCAAACAAGCAGCTCGGCTGGCAGAGAAAACACAATTGCACACACTGTTTTAACAAGTTCAGTTTGCAGCCAGTTGGTATTGTATGTCTGTGGAGGTCCTCAGTCATCCAGGTCATGATGTATCCAAAAAAACAACAACAAAGCTGAAACCAAGACAATTGATGGGTTTCTTGAAGATGCCCCCACCACTTGCGAGTAACTTCTTCAGTAAAGCTTGGAGTTGGGTTTTTTCCGTGGGTGATGCCCACCTGAAACTCACATGAGCCGTAGCTCCTGTCATTTGCTAATTAGTTTGTGGAACATCAGCTACCTTATGATCACTTTTAAGTCCTACACATTTCCTTTGTGTAGGAGTTGATATTTAAAAGTGATCAAATGCTACACATGCACACAATACACTATTTAGAATTGTACAGATAAATAGCTCGTCTGCATCCTATTAAGGGTATCATGTCTGAGGTACAGCACAACAAACATCTTGACCACACACTTCAGCATCCTTCAGAAACAAATATTTTGGGAGTAGCGTCACTGTTTAGGTGGTGGTTGACAGAGTGGTCCTGACTCATAGCAGGGGAAGTTAGCAGTTAGGGGAAATTTTGCTGTTATTTTAAAACTTCGAAACACACACACACACCCACACATATGGAAACACAGACAGTACTGATTTATGCTGTGACCCACTTTTTGTGTTTAAAGAGTTCTGTAGTGCCATGTTGACTTGTACGCTCCTACTCCTGTCGGTTTACACAAACAACATTTATTTAGCCCAACTGAAACCATTCTGATCAGAAGTTACAACTTAAATGTTTGTATGGAGGCTGAATTTAAAAAAAAAAAAAAACGTCACAGAAGAATTACATCGCCTCCTGTTGGATAATCACTACATGGACAATTAGCTCTCAGCTGGCAACAAGTTATTTAACTCACTTCTCATTTCTTAAACTCATTTCTTAAACAGCCATGTGGAAAGACACATCCAGTGGTCGATGAAAAGATGCTAGTCCGTTTGAGAAGGGACAAATCATTGGCATGCATCAAGCAGAGAAAACATCTAATTGGGTTAAGAACTGTCCAAGGCATTATTAAAAACTGGAAGGATAGTGGGGAACCAGCGCATCAGGGTAAGAAGAGAGGCAGATGAAGTGATGCACCCATCATGCCTAGTGTCTACTGTACAAGCCTGTGGGGGCAGTGCTATGATCTGGGTTGCTGCAGTTGCTCAGGTCTAGGTTCAGCAACATTATGTATGAGGTCTGCTGACTACCTGAAAATACTGAATGACCAGGTTATTCCATCAATGGATTTTCTCTTCCCTGTTGGTATGGGCATATTCCCACATGAGTTTTATGAGTTGTTTTTGTGTGTGTGTCTGTGTCAGGCTTCATCCTGCTGGGGATGGCTGCAGCCATCAAGGAGTGCCATTGCTATGGGGTGGGGGTGCCTGCTCTGGTCTAGGTGTGTGCTACATGTCTGAGTAACATCCACATGAATGCCAGGACCAAAAGTTTCCCAGAAGAACACTGAATTGTCACAAAATAATCAATGTTATATACTTCTCCTGTCAGTGGTTTTAATGTTGTGGCTGATTGGTGTAATCGGTTTTTAACTGGATAGAGGCTATTGAAATTTATCATTAAGAAGATTTTGGATCACATTTGGTTGTGTGATACTGTTTGTAATTTATGAACAATGTTCTTTAGATGATAAATGCTGGATAATTGTAATTGCACTGCAACCAGCCACAACTTTATATAATGTCCTTATCTGAGGTTGCAACTGTGCTGGTGCACTACAAAGTCTGACTTGATTTAATCCATATGTAAGATGGTGCAAGAATTAAACAGAAATTGACAGTCACAGTCCCCGGTGTCTCTAAAGCTCGCTCCTCTGGAAAGAAAATGATTTGTGCTTTAAAACAGATGTCTGTGCCCTTGTTTCCATGCAGCTTTGTTTTTGTAAAAATGCATGGACAATTTTCCCTAGAACAAAATGAATTTCCTCATAATTGGAAGCCATGTGGGAAACACAAGTTCTGTGCCTCCATGTGTTCCTAAAATGACCACCCAGATCAAATAAACAGTAAAAACAGCAACCAAACCAAACACCAGACATCTGCTTGACAAGACGCTTCACTTAATATTAACATGGCATGACATGACATGACATGACATGACATTACATGACACAGTAAGCCCGGGCTATTCAATTGGCGGTCCCCGGGCCAGGTCTGGCCCATGAGGATTTTTTTTTTACCAGCCCTTACAGTGTAGTGTAGTTATTACATATGGATAGTCTAATACAGCGCATGGCTATGGCTAATTGTACATTCTCTCTTGCAGTAGTAGATGATATACACACGTCGGACCTATATTCCTATACAATGTCAATGGAAAGAATTAACATCAGGGCGCTTTATGTGAAAATTTACGGTAAACTTATTCCCAGGCCGTCTCCTGCTCTGTGACCAATGAGCTGACAGCGGGAATCCTGCTCATCTCATTGGTCAAGGTACTGTCGTTTGCGAAGAAGATACCAGAAGACACACTTTCTGTTTGAACTTTTCTTATTGCACTTTTACAAGAGGAATGCTCTGCTTTCTATTGTTTTATATTAATTTATACAGTTTTAAGTTAAGCAGGACAGGTTTCTGTTAATTTTGTTATTTTGTATTAAAAATAAATTGTTGAATAATAATTCGTTTTGCACGTGTTCATATCACTCAAAAATATGAATTCAATTCAGGTTCGAGTCAAATAGTTCAAAAATCGTTTCACACACACATAAAAAGCTAAAAAAAATTCAGCATGCCGGGAAGCGTGAAGGCAACCGGGTCGGCTGGCCCTGCCAATGAGGTGTTCCTTATTTATTTTTCAGGGAGATGGCAACCCTTTGTGCATATGCTGTTCTGCATATACAAAATTGAATACACTGACTCCTTCAGTATGTTGTTGTAATTTCTTTATTTGTTACCATGATTACGTTTATTCTCTGGCCCCTTAGTTTGCCTCAGTTTCATGAGCTGGCCCCAATTCCCAATTAATTGAACAGCCCTGCAGTACGTATATGGTACTGCTAGCGTGAGACAGGTGAACAGTGTGAAAGGGGCCGGTGTGATAGTGTGAGTGATTAGACATGGAAGACATGAAGTCAAAGTCCCACTGTACAGTCTATTTTTACACCAGACAATATTTAATAGAGAAAATAAATGTCCAGTTACTGCAATACATAAGAACCGCAAACTGATCTCTTTTTGTCAGTGAGCTGCACACTTACACAGATGAACTGAGATCAGGTGAGATTGTAAAAAAAACTCTCAGCTTCACTTGCTGTGTTTTTAGGATTACAATCCTCGTGTTCTTGGCCATGGAACACAATAAAACAGTGTAAAAGTTATTATTGTATCG
>JASGAT010395246.1:0-14064 GCA_030220025.1 Chelon auratus | reverse complement strand
GAATTATCACTACTTTCCAACTGCTAGTTTCACTCTGTCTATTTCCAGTATATTGTGATGTAGTGTTGTCTCAGTCGGACTTAATGAATCAGCCGTCCCACGTAAGACTAATATTGGCTACACTGGGACACATGACATTAATTATGTTATATAGAACCTTTCTTAGGGCTGCAGTCTGCCTCCACGCACACTACATATTGGGTTGAACGACTTTGGATTTTTTTTAATGTCGGCTAATATGGGTTGAAAGTCGAGTCGACGTCGACTAGTCGATGGCGTCACACATAAAAACACAAGTAACGCTTTGCAACAATGAAATCTATATTCTTGACCTGAATATATGTTGCAGCGTTTCACACAAAAGAAGCTATGGAGGCTTTTCTGCAAGTTAACTGAAACGTGGACACCGGCTACATGCCTTAGCCCGCCCCACATCAACGCCATGAACACTGTCTAATATGCATCTCTCGCTCAGCTAAAAAAAAAAAAAAAACACGCTCTACAACCACAGCAACAATGTCAACCAATAGAACACAACAGTACTGAACATAAACACGCTTATTAATAATGTGCGCTGCATATATGTTTATATCAGCACCGCCAATAGCATTAGTGCTTCACAGCGTGTAATGTAGGCAAGTCGAGATTAAAATAAATAAATAAATAAGCGGTATATTTTTTGAAGGTCTAATAACTTTAGACAATGAAATTAAGCAAACAGATTAACCACCTCCTCTCTGTTACTGCAGGGTGTTTGGAGAAGTTGACTGCTGTTGAGAGGTTTTGGACCGTACTTGCTAGCGTTATCAGATGCCCTTTCAGATGCAAATTGCAGTGGTACCTTTGTTGTATTTCAGGACTGACATCACAGTAGAGTGGGCTTCATCTTTAGTGAAGTGTTTCCACACACTTGATGAACCGCTGCTAGTTTGCTGGAATGACCGACTGGGCACTTCACCTGTCTAGTCGACTTCCTGCTTAAAGCGTCATGGCACAGCAAAGTCAACTAGTCGACTAATCGGTACTAGCCCTGCTACATATACTGCTAAAAAGCAAAAATTGAAGTTCCCTCATCATCATTTTGCGTCAAAATTTCTCTGCCACAGCAGAGAGGCCTGGCCTGGCTGTGGATGCATGACTGTGCTACTTATTCGGTTATTCCCTTCTGTGAACTCTGTTTGCTCCTTCACAGTACAGCACTTATTTTAACATGCTCTGTCACTGTTGGTCATTACCTTTTGGAACGAGACTGTAGAAGGATGATATGAGACAGAATGAAATCGACCACTTCCCTGCTGGGGCATGGGGGACCTGAAGCAGGGTGCCAACATTAGCTCACGGAACCAGCTTTCAAATAAAAAATACAAAATCCTTTTTACAAAAGGTAAAGGTTCACACCCTGCGATGGACTGGCGACCTGTCCAGGGTGTACCCCTGCCTCTCGCCCGATGATAGCTTGGATAGGCTCCAGCAGACCCCCGTGACCCTTAACAGGACAAAACGGGTATAGAAGATGAATGAATGTAAAGGTTCACATTGAGGTTTCCATGGTTTGACCACATGCATTCAGATATTGTTTCATCAGAATGATCGTGTTAGGAGCTATCCAAGTAGTTTTAAATGCAATTAAGCCTTTTCCCTTTTGAACCATGCAAAGAATCACCCTTAATGTGCAAAATTACATTAAATGCTTTTGTTGCGCAAGCTGTGTCCGCAAAATATATGTTTATTGTGTACTTTATAACACAGGCATCATAAAATAGGCCACAAAAAAATCATAAAAAATGTACCACAAGATCCATCAACCACAGTAGATTTATGGAACTCATATTGTCTCTTCGGACAAAAGCATCTCCCCACTAAATGTAATTTAATATAACGATAATGGACATTTTCAGCAAAGCCACAGTCTGAATCAGCTCCATCCTGCAGTAAGGGGACCACTTAGATTACACGGACGACAGCAACATTTAGAAATGATTATAAACTGTCAGTCAATCTGTGCACACCGCAGTTCCACAAATAAACAATCCAACAAGGTCTTGGCTTGCTGAGCAACAGCAAATGCAGAGGAAATGCTGGAATTCAAACCACAGTAGCAGCTGTGGTGTCAGGTCACTCATACTCAGCAGCATCTGTGAAATTAGATTTTCTTAAGGGACACCACAGGAGGGCAGCAGAGACTCAAAGCAAGAGTTTTGGAGTTTCAGTCAGTTCTGATGAATGCATTCTAATGTTACAGTCCTGCACTAAATCTTAGCTTCTTGACTGTTATAATGTTCAGTTTATGTTGAAACAGTGTCAGAAAGGTGGTAACTGAGCTGTAAGATCATTTTGGAGGCTGGAGATTGTGGTGCTGTTAAACTGGATTGAATTAAAAAGTGTTTCTGTTATTTAATCTAGTCCACTGCATGAAACAGGGTTGTCAAATATGTCAAACCACAAAATGAAAACAGAGTTGAACCCGCAGCTCTCTCAGTTATTTGAAATGCTGAAAAGCATAACCTTCATGAAGATTTAGTGCCGGACTGTTATATTAGAATGCATTCCTTCACATGTGTATATAGTGTACATAATGAATTGGACTCAGAGTCTGTAAATGTCTCTGGTTTAACCACCATTTTGTGCATTTTGTGGCTTTTTTTTTTGTGATTCAGCAGAATGTGATTTGATTATTTTTGATTTTTTTCAGCTGTACACGCACAGTACATGCAATAATACTAAATTTGACTCTCTGTCTTCCATATACAGTCTGTGGAAACTCTCAGAGGAACCAGACATTATCATTCAGACGTCACTGATGTCACTGACGAAAGTGCATTCTTATATCCAAAATATAACAATGTACATTTTGTTATTTTCAGACAAATAATCATGTCAGCGTTTTATCCCCTCCAGTAACGAACCGGACAGCACTGTGCCCCACTCATCTCACACCATCCGTTACGTATGTGTAGCACCAAAGTCAGATCAGGATCACACCAAGTTCAACACGCTGTGCATTAAATTCAAACAAGCAAGCATTTGTTTTAATCCGGTTTAACCGATTGTGTGTTGGAATGTCTACTGCACATTGTGGTCATGCCATTTTGAGTCAAAACCCCATTTGCATAAAATATGTTTGATGGAAATAAGTACCATAGAAGGGATTTTCAAACACTTTCTTAAACTTTCTTCTAATGCCATGTCCATCTCCCTCCCACAAAACTCACCACCTAATGTTGACCAACATGTGGCAAACATGTGCAGAAAGAAAGGATTTATTTCAACCACAGAGATACAGTAGGATCACATGTCACATGGTTGTTAGCACCTCGCAATCTGACTGATAATTTCTTCCAATTGGCCCAGTCTGTCCCATCTGAGCTGGTTACATGAGGCCTTTTTGGTCTAATTGAGCTATTATTAATTATTAATTATGGATTATTGGTCTAATTGTTTGCAGAATTCTAGTATATATAATCTCGACCCAAATACTTGTTATTTAAGACTAGAATAAAAACATCTGATATGTAATATCTCTGGCACCTTGTGAGTGTCAAAGTGTATGTTTTGGTCATAACAGAGGTGTTTCTATGGGTTTAATTACAACATTGGTCAGAATGGTTTCTTCCAGGTTATAACCTTGCAGTCGTCACCCCTGCTTAAAATGACTTCATTACCCCGTCTGTACTCCTGTCATAAAACCCGAGCAACAGAAATTCCTCAGGTCTTTGTAAGAAAGAGGCCAGAAAAGTCAAGTTACCCTGCAGAGGAATGCCGTTGGGCCCACAAAGCTCCACAATGACCAATCAACTGTAATTGTAGCCTGGACTGACCGCAGCACCACCCTTGCCAGTTTAGGCGTCCTGGCTGGCGGCCATTTTTATTTTGCGAAGGCCTTAAATTCCCCCCCTGCAATTTCGGCTCCCTTTCGGCGAGCTCTCTCATTGGAAGGTCTTACATGCATTTGCTAAAACGGGACAAGAATAAGCTTTGATGGCGTTATTTTGGGAGTCCTTGCAGAATGCGTGGGACTGAGCGGCAGTGTTACCCAGCTCATTGTGTTGCATCTGCCTGGAGGCAGTTTTCTTGAGACTGCCAAACAGAAGCTCTAGAGGAAGATATTTATTCAATATCAGAGCTTCTTAAATGACAATGTCAACACATTTGTGCCACTCTCATTCACAGTGTCAGTCCTGAGCATATCCTGTTTTCTGTGTTGCCCAATGTTGTAGTTTCAGCCCTAATTTAGGATTGTCTGTGAAGCTTGTTGCACCTAAAAATCTCCCACAAATTGCTGTGTCTCAGCCTGATTACAGTCTTCCATTTGCATTGAATTTAAATAAGATTTTGAAATTGGAACCAGGCACTGAATATTCCATCTATTTAAATCATCATTGGCGCAGACATGTCACATGACAAAAACTGTTCAAATGTCATTTCTGTCTCTTTTTTTTTCAGCTGTCCTTGGTTCTCTGCAAACCCCTCCCTAATTCCATAGTACTGTCTGAGGCTTCCCTAGGATTTGCATGTGGCATGAGTCACAATAACCATTTAAAAGGCTTTCTCATTAACCAGATCTTCCATCTCTATGTGTTTAACCTAGGCCATTACAATTCACGTGGTGTTTAGTCTGTGAAATGCATGTCATGCTGCTCTCCTGCTGTTTCCTGGTCCTGCTTATGCCCGGTCCATGTTTTACGGCACCCACATTTATTCCGGAGGAAGATAGCACTCCTTCACCAGAACCACAGGTTGACTTGAAGCTGGCCACAGTAAGTGCATAATTGCAGCATTACGAATGTTTGACACTGTACTGCATGTGACTTTATCTCTTGTACAATGCAAAAATTAGACCAATTTGTAAGTGTTTATGCCCCGGGGGTTAAATGCACTGCAAATTATCCGTTATTGCCTACATTTAAGTTGAGAAATGTTTTTTATTACATTTGTTTTTGTGTGTGTGTGTGGGAGGCAGCGGTTAGAAACTGCACTGCCCTCTGTGTCCTTGCTGCTGCTATGTTACATGCTTTTCCAGATTCTTTCAGCATCCTCGTTTTCTCTTTCCTCGTGCCAATTTCCTTTCATAAAACTATTCCTGCTTGTCTTTGAAGCAGCTGCCTGTTAAGTCTTTATCGAGTTCATTGTTGTGAATAGATTTTAGTTGTTTATTTTAGTTGTTTAATTGATTGTTAATGCTGCAAATCTGATCGTTCGAGTGCTGGAAATTAAGACATTTATACAGACGTTTTTGTTTCACAGAAATCATATTATTCATGAAATGGATTCTGCAAAGATTTATTGTGGTGTATAATCTGTAATGTATGCTGTGATAGAGGAATGAACTCTGTCTTAACTAAGTTGTAGAGGGCTGATTGATTTACCTGGCTTTTTAGTGCAAAATAATATTTAATGTGGATCTTAAATCTACTCACAGGACTACCTTCAGCAGTACTACAACCTGCAAATAGATCCCTTGGGACGCATGAAAAGGAGTGAGCCCTCCTTCACCTCCAAAGTGAAAGACATGCAGATTTTCTTTGGGCTCAATGCAACAGGCGAGTTAAATTCGGACACCCTGGAGGTGATGGGGAGCCCTCGTTGTGGCGTTCCAGACATGGAGGAGTACAGTCACATCCAAGGGACGAGGTGGAATAAGAATGTCATCACCTACAGGTACTGTCTGTCGTCTTTAACCGTGTTTAATGATCAAGCTGCAGTCACTCCTCTTACTTTGAAAAATCTGTAGAATTGTAGTTTGTAAATGAAAAAAAGATATCTGGCATATCTGACCTAGAATGAACTTGCAGAAAATAAAACTGTCTGGTTGTGACTACTATGCAAACCCCACCACTATGTGAGAAACAGTTTTGCCAGCAAGCAATAAAACCTTTTGGCAGAAACAGGGAATAGCAGCTGTCACAAATCATCGTGGTTAACAGATTTTGAGGTCAGCAAATCTTGCCTTTGAGAGTTACTGTGGGTTTGTTAGTGTGCCAAGTTGACCATGCATGTTTCAACTTATGTAACACTGTCTGGTCCTTATCCATTTATATGCAAGCCCGGTTTGCTGGATTACTTACAGACAAGATGTGTAATTAAAGAGGAACCAAGAAAGGCAGTTATTGTCACTGTTTTAAAATGTGAGAGTTGAAGCTTGAAGTTAAATATGTAACTTTTGCTCAGAAACTGCAACAGTGGCCTCTTTGGCCTCACATGGTAATTACAGGATTATAATGCATTAAATTGTTCTGGGCACTAAGGGCAAGTGGCGAACATCCTAACAAGTGCACAGAAATCACAAAATCATTACCATGTGTTTCAGCTGAGGGAAACTTTACACAATTCTAGTTTACTAACTGCTCACCTTCCTGTTCCTTCCTAATTTGAATCTAGGCCATAAACAGCAATGACAGACACATGTAATTACTAAACTCATCTGCCCATTCAACGCAGTTTAGCAGTATGTAGTCAGAGTCAGTCCCAAGGCCCAGACAAACCAACGCAACCTCAAGCAATTAGCGGCAACGACACATTGCCTGTGTCTGGACCAAAATGTTGTCCTTAAACACACCACAAACAAAACAGCCAACAGCCAACTGGCGCATCGATTCTGTAGCTACGTGAGAAGACATAACCAGCAGGTGGCAGTATGCATAATTTAAACAGGGGAAAAGGAAACATAGGGTTATCTGTGGACCTGGAAAGCCTGTAAGAGCTACAGTCATAGAGAGCTTGCCTCTCCTGAATAATCATGATGAGTTGGTCAATAGTGTATTCATTCTAGATGATCGTGACTTTATGAAATTATTTTTGTATTTGAACCTTCAGATGAGACGAAGCTGAAAAGCTGTAGAGAGGGGGACGGCTAGCGCCAACGGTGTGGGACACTCTCCAAAGTGTCAGGGCCCTGAGATGTTTTCTCATAAGCAGAGTGAAGCAGACGCTAAATCTCTGTAGATATGGACGTTAAACTAGTGAATGCACAACTGTATTAACACAGCAAACTGTCAAGTAACTGCAACACAACAAAACATGCAGAGCAAGCCAGCTGATATGACTTACTATCCCTTGCATCTTTGGGAACCATTGTCAACAAAGAAAAGGCAATCTGAGTCTTCTTCTTCTTAGGTTTCTCCACATGTCTTCAGCTACCTTTTTTAGAATACCAAGCCAACATCTTCTTAAAGGTACTTTAAATCCCATAGTCGGTGTAACAAAAGATAGATTTTTTAAATATGCTTATTTTTGGTATAATTTAGACATGGTTGCATAATAAGATACAGCATATGGCCCATGATTTAAAAAGGATCAAACACTGATATAAGGTGCGGTCAATGATTTGTTTCTCTTGTTATGCAAAATAGTATTTTGTGTTGACTATGATATTAATCAGCAACATGAATTTGCTGCTGTTGCAGCATTGGCAGGTACACGAGAGATTTACCCCGCTCCACTGTGGACTCTCTGATTGACTCAGCTTTCAGTGTTTGGGCCAGAGCCAGCGGTCTGACATTCGTCAGGTCACACACTGGCAGCGCTGACATCATGGTGGAGTTTGTGACCAATGGTGAGTTTGTCTTTGGTTTCACACAATACTCTGACACATAAAAAAAAAAGAGTCCTAAGCAGATCTGTCAGTGCGTGTGTATACACATGGGGAACTTAAGTAGCAATTTAACTGGTAACCAAGGTAGCGTCATCATTCACTGGCTGCTGATCTAGACGGACTCGTTTAGATGAGGTGAACACAGAACCCTGTAATTTCATTGTGGCATGAGAGAAAATGGTTTTCTCTGCGGTTTCTATTTCATGTTTGGCCTGAATTATATCATGTAGCACACGGAGACTTGTATCCATTTGACGGACCGAGAGGAACACTGGCTCATGCTTTTGGCCCGGGTATGGGCGTCGGAGGAGACACGCACTTTGATGACGACGAGCGCTGGACGGCAGGAGGAACAGGTGCTGAACCCAATCACACTAGAGGGTGTAGGATAGAAAACCACAAAGACAACGTTTGTGTAAACATACTTTTCTTTGTATTTCTGTAGGCTTCAGTCTGTTTGAGGTAGCTGCTCATGAGTTTGGCCATGCCTTGGGCCTGAAGCACTCCAGAAACCCAGAGTCACTGATGTATCCAACCTACAAATCCTCCCGTCCAGCAAACTTATTATCCATGGAAGATGTAGCCAATATTAACGCACTTTACAGTAAACAGTTTTGATTCATCTTTGCATTCTATTTTATATATCCACCTTTAAGTAAACCTGATAGATACACTTGTACTGATGTGTTTTAGGTCCTGTCAGAGTTAATCTCAATCACGTTTTGAGGGGATCACTATTCCCTGGACGCATGAATGACAGATGTGCTCCAGACCTGACCTTTGACGCACTGTCCACTCTTGGGGATGCCACCTTCTTTTTTAAAGGAAGGCAAGTGGAAAATAAGCTCACAAAGAAAAGCATATACTCCTTAAATAGTGGAAATTAGTGAATGTAATAATTAATTTATTTCTCCCACCAGATATCTCTGGATTAAACATAATAAGCAGAATGACATCAAAGAGGGCCCCATCGCCAACTTCATGCCCAGAATTGAAACCAGTATCGATGCTGCCTTCTGGATACCGCGCAGATCCACAGCCTACCTTATTCATGGTAACTATTGCTTGCATTACAGGCTTTAAATATCGCTTATTATAATTATGATTGTCGTATTCCAGTGCATAATTATGCAATTATTCCATTATTCATAAAAAAAATAATAATAATAATTTTGAGGAGTAAATACAATATAAGAAAATACAAGTGTCTTCACTAAATTAAATTATCAATAGCTACTTGTTGGAGAACATGAATTTTCATCCACATTCTTACGTTGTACTGTCCAGTTAGACGAGAAAAATGTGATGTTTCTTCTTTTGTAGAATCCATGTTCTGGACAGTGAAAGGATCTGTTGTGAAGGGGAAGCCCAGACCGCTCAGCCACTTTGGATTTCCAGCCTGGGTTCAGGACGTTGATGCTGCAGTGCACATTGTGAAAACAGGACGCACCCTCTTCTTTATGCAGGATGTTTACTGGAGGTAAGGCGCTAAATACACAACATGTACTCAGTAACAATCAGTTTGATAGTAGAGATATTTCCAACAGTGCACACTACTAATGCATCTATACGTGTTCACACATCAAGGCATTTTACTTTTTCAGATTTTGAGTAATTAATTTGAACCAACGGTTCACCCTAGTTTTGCATCAGATTAAAACATTTCGCTCTGGGCAATATTTTTAAATTCATGAGCTCTGGGAAGTGGAGGCATTACAAAGACGGCAGATTGTATTAAATCACATTATACTCGCCCTGTCCTCTTATTTTAGTCTAATTGAAGAGCTGTTTAAAATTTGTGCAGTATTAAACCCAAGTATGAAGACAGAGCAGAGCCAAATCCGAGAGCATGTGTCGAACAAGTTGACTCAGATCTTGCTAGGACCCCACACGGCGAGCACAGGGTTCAGCCTGGTGTCTGAGGTTTTTGATGACGTGATCATAAAGTTGCAGCAGTAAACAAAATGTTTTGTCTGAGCTTCGAACGACGAGCAGATGATCATGAGTCACGGCTTCTGATGAAAGGGTGGTGTGTCTTTTCAGTTTCAACGAAAACCGGAAGGTCATGGATTTTGGTTACCCTAAGTATATCAGCGAGGACTTTCCTGGGGTGAACACCATGATAAACGCAGCTTTTTATAAAGACGGTGAGTAGATATTACACACAGTGTGGTATGTTTGCAGTGTAAGCTACTACGGTACTGAAATCTGTGAATCTGAAACACAAAAATATTCCACAACAAACCACAAAATATGCAGCATATACGTATATACCGACAGGGCTCCAACTTGGTGATAATCTTGTCTAGATTTAGAATGTAGTATATTTCTGTCTGTAGCTTAAGGGGCTTCTGCAAGCTACATTGTTATTAGTAGCACAGGAATGCTAATTTACATGCAACATCAGCTGTGTAAAGGTTTTACAGAACATGTGGTTCCCCTCTGGGATTCAAACTGTATAATTTACCACTTAAAATCCTTCATATGATATACTGTAATTTTAACAAATGCAAGCAAAGGTGAATGTTTAAGTTAAGAGAAAGATACTCATCATTGCAATCATCATCATCATCATCAACCGAGAGAAAAAAAAAAGAATGTGAACCGTTTTGTTTGTCTCATGAAGACCTGGCTCTGTTTGTTTTCACCTCCCTCATCTTAGATTTCATCTACTTCTTTGTGGGACCACAAGTCTACAAGTACAACTACACCCAGAAACATGTTGTCGGAGTTGAGAAAGCAAATTCCTGGCTGGGCTGCTGAAATGCTGTAGGAACCGCACACAGCAAGGACATTACCTGAAAACCTGCACTTAAACACCAAGAAGGGAAACGCATTGCACTTCTCAGTTTTGACTTTGACTGGACTTTTATTTATCACTAGTCATATCTGAACTAAATAAAGAATTACAACTAAAACCTGACGTTTGTGTTTTTGTGCAAAGTTCAAAGCGTTTCTTTCGGTGGGTTGTTTTGTTTGAATCTTTTTATGAGATATGCATGTGGTGCAGTCAGATACACACAAATGAGGCTGTGTAAATTAAGTTCACCTCACAAACAGCAGCAGGTTTTGACATGTGTACATACTATGAAACACAGCGCACGCACATGACTATCAGCGCTACAGACAGAAAGCCCAGACATATGTAGACGTTTCATGGGGAGGTTTTTAACCGCAAAACCCTCCAGAAAATTGGGGCATATATGCCCGGCTGTAACTGCCAGGATTGAGCGCTTGCAGGCCATGTGATTGCCCAACAACTTCAAGAATACTCCCATATAAAAAATGTGAAGCCTGGTGGGAATGTGCATTTAAAACATGGAGTTGTTGTGGATGTGGACGCGTGTTCTGGGCTCTCTGATGTTAGTGGAAATCTTGTGGACTCTACCCATTGATGAGGATCAGCGGATGCGGCCTGAGGACGTGGAGCTGGCTGAGGTTTGTGGGCAGACGAATGTCTTGTAGAGTTTATATAACAACCGGCTAAATTAGAACCAAATAGCCCATTAGGACATTTGCTGATACAAATTATCCAATGTATCTGTGATGTTTTTTTCGTGCAGGAAATGGAATGTAAAAACTTTACAAGATGTAATGGTGCCTTTAATTAAAACAGTAGCATTGTGTGGATTTAAATTGCATGAACATAGATACAATGCAATCCTGCACACAATATTTTCATGTTTTTAAAGTGTAAGTCTAATATTTTAGAGTTACAAGCACCAAAACAGGAAGCAGAACACATACTAACATAATGTCTTTCTGATCAGACTGTCACTGGTGTAAATCTACTTTACAATAATGAGCAGGATTGTCAGGGATGACCCTGTCTGTGTTCTTCAGGGACTTAACTAAAAACAGGCACATTGGTGTATGTTAATAAATGACTGATAATGCATGATGACCAATAAATGACTGCTATGAATAATGCCCATCCAGCTACATTAAACAAATACCACATTACACTCCAATACCTCAGTACATTAGAAAAAACAACGAAAAACACGACTTTCAGTTACATTCTAGTTGTGCCCTAAGCTTCGAAGCCTGAACTCCTCATACCAACAGGACTACCTCAGGAGATTCTACAGTCTGAACCTCAGAGGCAGAGACCAAAGAGCTCCAGCAAGAAGGACCAGGTCTGTGCCAGCCATGGAGGGGAAAATCAGAGAAATGCAGAACTTCTTTGGTTTGAGAGAAACAGGAAAGCTGGACTCTCACACTCTGGACGTGATGAGGGAGCCAAGGTGTGGTGTTCCAGATGTGGACAACTTCAGTTTCTACCCTAATGAGCCTAAGTGGAAAAACTACACCATCACATACATGTGAGACCTCATTTTCTACAGCTAATACTGAAATAATCCTGTACTAAACTATCCTGTAGATAGTTTTTTGCTGGATTCTTTAGCCGACTGCAAAATTGTTGATCCAGACGCCTCATGTGTGTCACCGGCATGCAGGATTGCCAGATATACTCCGGACATGAATAGAGAGGATGTGGAGAAGTCCTTCCGTTCGGCCCTGAAGTTGTGGAGCGATGCAGCTCCACTGAGGTTCGTCAAAGTCAACCACGGCAAAGCTGACATAGTCTTCTCCTTCGCTCGCAGAAGTAAATCTGAAACTATTATCTCTTATCTCCTCAATATGGTTAATAAAAGGTAGAGCCTGACTGATATTCGTTCACTGCGTGATGAAGTGTTGCTTTCTGCTGCAGCTCATGGAGATTTCTTTCCCTTTGATGGACCCCGGGGTGTGTTGGCTCACGCTTTCCAGCCAGGAGAGGGGTTGGGTGGAGACGTGCACTTTGACGAGGATGAAACATGGACGGCAGGGAGGCAAGGTTTGTCAGTCAGAACGTCCTGTAATGTGAAACACAAAAGAAGACCTCGGCTAAGAATCCTATTGCATAACACCACTATCTTTGTCCTTGATTTTTTTAAAATAATTTGAATGTAGGTCAGTTCTGAGCCACCATGTGCAGGAAGGTGTTGCATGGCTCCTTGTGAGTTAGTGTCTCTAGCCACACCCAAGTCAATGATGTCTCCACTGAATTTGTGGAGGCAAATGAGGCCTTCAAACCCACAGACAGCAGTGTGGCAGCATGTCATTCTGTGTCCATTCAGATTAACTAATAGAAATCATGTTCTGCTTTCCAGGTTACAGCCTGTTTGCTGTCGCAGCTCATGAGCTCGGCCACTCGCTCGGTCTGACTCACTCCAGAGACCCTTCTGCTATCATGTACCCCACTTACAAGCATCACAGCAGTGCCCAGTACTCTCTGTCCACGGATGATGTGCTGGGGATCCAAACGCTGTACGGTGAGGAAGTCATTAAACATGTAAAATGACGATTGTGTTCCTTGAACAGTTCTCACAGCTTGTCAATGCCTTAAATTCCACATTATTTCTCAGGCAAGCCCAACAAAAAAGTGGGACACCAACCCGCTTCAAACAAATGCGATCCCTACTTTTCTTTTGATGCGGCAACGATGATTAACAATGAGATTGTTTTCTTCAAGAACGGGTATGCTTTTAAATTATAATGTTAATGTTAATGTTTTAAATTATAAGTCCTCAATGCCTAAATTATGTTTCAATTGCTACTCTCTTGTTGTTTCAATCTAGTTACATGTGGATGAGAACAACAAAGGCAACTTATTGGAATCGCCTGACAGAGGGCCGCAGCAGCACGTATTTACCAAGAATCAGCTCTCACATGGATGCCGCTTATGACATCCCTGCCAAAGGCGCGGCGTACATATTCACCGGTAGAGTAATGGGCAGTCTACAAAGCATCACTTAGGCCTTGTCAGCATGACAAGGCTGGATTTCCAGTCAGAGAGCACGACGCTGCACCCAAATTACAGCCTTGTGCAACTTAAGTGTTACAGTTCATGCAAAAGGATCATTGAGTTTGGCAGTGCTTGTGGTATGTTGCTGTTTTTCATAGTGTTCCGAATTGCTTATGACATGGCGGTGTTTTTCCAGGTCGTAAGTACTGGGTGGTTCAACAGCTTAAGACGAAAAGTCGCTCCGGCTCCATCTACGAGTACGGCTTCTCCCCCAGAGTGAGGCAGGTTGACGCTGCCGTGCATGTCAGTGAATATGGGAAAACTATGTTCTTCGTGGGAGAGTTTTATTACAGGTAACTTCAAAATGCCCACTGGACTCACGCTTCAAACATGATTTTGATTTTATATTTCACATCATTAAAGACTGAAACAGGAAAAACTAACCCACAAAGTAACTGATAAAAGGGAAATATTGAGCTGTTAAATTCTGCCACCTAGTGAGTGATTGGATCTTCATTCAGTATCTAAACAATGCTGATCCGATTTATATGGTTAATTGTTTTCATTACTCCTTAACATATATGTTCTGCTGGGAAATCTTTAGATCTGTCATTCATGTGGATGTTACTTAGACATGTAGCACCCACCTAGACCAGACCAGACACCCCCACCCCATAGCAAT
>JASGAT010395241.1:0-21252 GCA_030220025.1 Chelon auratus | reverse complement strand
GTCACTCACCCCAAGAATATTTCAGCCAATCACAGTGCATATAATTGGCCATGTGCCTCGAAAAAGACGACAACGCTCAAAATGACACTGGTTTGCCGGCCTTAATGGTAACTACGCACAGATGCGTGATCCGGTCTGAATGGGTTAAAAGGCTAAGAAGAACTTTTAGGGCTGTTATTTTTTCCTCGTTTATCCATGTATTCATTTTCCAGTGTGACTAGTAGGCCTAAGTGCGAGCTTTCCCTTCTTGTTTGCAGCTCATCAGAAACTGTTTCCGTTTTAGTCACCCATGGTCAGTTTTACTCACTCTTGGCGTAGTGCTGTCGGGGGAAGAACTCCGGTTACTACTGGCCGAGTCATTTCCTGCCGCTCTTCTCCCTGTGCTGAATTGTTACTCTTCCTCATCAAAGCGTTGTCAGAGTGCAGTATGGCTCATTATCATGTAAATCCACCAGCAACTGAGAAACCCTCGCACACAAATACACAATCACAGATGCCCTCATTCACAGTAGGTAGGGTGCTAAGGAGAATGATTTTGGTAACACATGTGCGCAAATTCTAACAAGTAATGGAACAGAGCAGGAGATGAACACAGAGGACGTGCTTTCCATCAAAATGAAACTCAAGTGTGGTTAGTGAAGGTGGCATTTATGTTTGGACACACAAGGCCCTTATATCGTTCATGTATCATGTATCCTTCCACCGCCTGACTAGCATCATCACCTTTTGTTTCCACTATCTCCTGCTTGGCAGCAGTGCCTCTCTGTGATTGGCTGATGGGACTGAAAGGATCCTCCAATTGGGGGATTGTGTTGCATCAAAGGGTTTGTCCACAAAGCAGTAGAGAAGGGGATTTGTATGTTGAAATTCTGTCTCATTATGAATAACTTACGTAAGACGCCAAACATGGCATATTTAAAAACTCACAGAAGAGTAATCATAGATCTATGTTCTCCTATACACCCCTTATTCGTGCAGTGTTGCTGTCAGGATTAGCTCGCTGTCCCTCTGTGGTATTCATACACCCTATATGAATGTGTGTCTAAAATAAGATTTACCTTTATGTTTAGTTGAAATGTTCACTAATCATGGAGACAAGCCTGTATCAGTGTGGTCTTAGAAATAAGATGGATGTATTGAGATTACTGGAGCTACATACCTCACTATTGTACCCTGCAGTGTTTCACAGGTATTTTGGCTGAAGTGAACTGACATGCCATATTTTTGCTGATTTGGTTGATGGTGGCTGGGGCGTTGTACGGTGTGTGTGTGTGTGATATTACAAGATTGTGGTTTTATGGTTGTGGCCTCGAATAACATCTGTATCATTTGCTGTGTTCTGTTCATAGACAAACTGTGATCTCGTAAAGCACATGTCTTTTGGCCACACATGCCGCAGTAATTGCAAACTGTGTTTATGTAGCAGTCTTAAATGTGGTGTCCATTAAGGGCAATGAAGGGAATCCTAGTACCACTTATAACAGGGTTCATAATTGGGCTGAATCAGGTTTTGGCTAAAGAGGTTTATGTTTGTGTGCTTGTGTGTTTCTGTTCATTTTTCTGTACATGTGGGAGTTTAAAGTTTTCCAGGTTCCTCCATGGGCTTGATTAGGTTTAAATGTTAGAGTTGTAAATTGTTACTGCTAAAGCCTAGGGCTGGCGAACTGCTGTCTTTACATGCATAGCGCTTTTATGTGTGTTTTTGAATGCTGTGTTCATTATTTCTGTCAGTCCACCACAATTTGACAAAAATGACAGCTTTACGTCTCCTCTAATTGGATCATGCTTGATATTTCCGTGACACTGATATCCAGCCAATTATTTTCACAAAGGTTACAACCGCTTTTTTATGTGTATCCTACCTCTTGATGTTGCTATGAAATACAACCTTTATCGCACAGACCATAATGATAATCTATTTTCCAATACAGACTAATTAGTTTGTGGAACCTGGCACACAGATAAGGCCTCATAAAGTTCCCAATGATACCTTGGTTCCTTACACAGTGCTTGAGGTTGTTAGAGTCCTAAATCTGATTGAATTTATTTTATCCTGTGCTATATTTCAAAAAGGAGATGAATTTTCACAGTTTACTAAACATTAAGCTCACTTAGCTGCATTTTTGCCCAGATCAAGGGCTAATCTTAATTTCTCTTGGCTACCATGGTCCAGAAATGTGGAATTTGGCTGTTAGCTGTGTGCAAAACCTCGATACTTAATTTGTTGAACCTACAAGCTTGAACATAATGCCATAGAGTGATTTAGTTATGGGGTAAAAGTCCAAACAAAACACGATCAGGACGCTTATTCACCAAACCTGCGGGCAGTTTTCTTGCATCTGTTGTTTCTGTTTTGACACATAATGAAGTGAAGCCCATGCAGCAAAATCTGTATTGATGAATCTCATTATAGCAACAAAAAGCACACCAGAAACATAAGGTAGATGAAAACTGAAATCAATTTGTGAAATTAATTAATTTTTGTGCTTCTCTCTTCTCTTTTGCCACCGTTCTAAGGGTCTAGACGAGGAGGCAATAGTTGACCATGGAAAGACCAGCTTCACCACGCACACAAACTACGAAAGGGAAGACTTGGAAAGTATGTTTGAAGCCATCCTGACTGAAATAATTTTCTTGTGCTTTTTTTGAGTGACTACTTCTAAGATTTAAGAGAAAACTGTTCTTTTTTTGTTGGTCCTCCACGTCAGATCCTCTTTTCAACAATATCTCAATTTCATGACACCGCTCAAGCCCTCTGGTTTCTGTCCAGCAAAGCTGTCCGTTTTGTTTTCTATGCTGTTTCACATCCCATGTCTTTTCTCTCTCTTCTTCCCTTCCCTTTCTGTCACTGCTTCTCTCCATCTGTTATACTCGCATGTATGTCACTGATGCCTTCCTCTGAGTGCTGCATCTTAGTCTAATTCCTCCTGGGTTCCCTCTCAAATCAAAGAGAGATGACTCATCTGTGAAAAATGAGTACTGGCAAAGGATGTAGGGTGAAAATAGGGCACTTTCATTTCAGAACACTATTCATGTGTGGCAGTAACAATAATGAGGGGAAGTAGATAATAACACTGAGTGGAAAAGTAGTGGGGATAAGAAGTTAAATGTTGTATTCTGGTTTCCTTCAAGCAGGTAAGAGCACTCAAAAAACTGGAAAGAATGTCTTTGTCTTCTGTCTTTAATGTTTTTCCGTGATTGGTATGTCTGTTCCTGGAGCTGTAAAACTGTTTTTATATTTTAATTTGTCTTATCTTACAATGGAGCTTTCACAACACTTCTGTGATTTTTAATTAAACTTGTCAAGTAAAAAATAGAGAATGTGGAATTTCATTTATATTATCATTGATGAATCAGACCCAGTCCTCCATTTATTAGCTTTATTAATTCTGTTTTCCTTTCCTTTCCTTTTTTTAGTTTGAATGAAAGACTGCGCAGGTGGAAAGCTGTTTGAATAGAATTTGCATCTTTCTTTTCCCAGGCCACAGAGCAGTGTATGTAGGCGTTCATGTTCCTCTTGGAAGGGAGAGCAAGCGGAGGCATCGCCACAGAGGACACAGACATCACAGGAAGAAGAAAGAGAGAGACTCTGAAGAGGGAAAGGAAGATGGCAGGGAATCCCCCACTTATGGTTGGGCACAGTTTGTAACTTCCAACACCAAGCCTGCGTGTTTTAATGCCTCCAATTTCTCTGTCTCAGTTGAACTTGTCTTCGATCATGTCCCACAGCAGTGTATCTTGCAGTTAGTTTGTACATTTGAGCCCTCAACTCATAAAACTCAAACATAATCCCTCGCAATGCAGTGCTGTGTCCGAATTCACCCCTTGTCTGCTCATTCACTGCTCCCTTTATAGCAGACGCTCAGTTGTTCACTCAGTAGCGAGTTACTAATCATCTTCATTTTGCATCATTACAGTCAGCTGTTGAGTCATGCAGTGGTCATTTTAGCACTCGTAAAATGTGTCACGTTGTATTGCATTGTATTGTGCCACTTGATACTACTTGTTCTGTTAAATGCTAGAATTTTAATGTACTGTACAGTGATCCAAACACAAGTGGGTCTCTGAGACATGGTGCTGTCCATACCTGTGTCTGCCATGCACCCCTTTACGGTGTCCAGCTCACCACTGGTGTTCAGTTCAGTTACTGGCTGCATCCTGCTAGATAGAGCCTAAAGGGACGTTTGCCTTTATTAAGCCAGTCTGTTGGTAGACTATTGCATCCTTGTTAGATGCGTATTACTTTAATAATTGAGTTGTGTTATTGGATCGCAATGCTTCTTGATGGTTGTTTACACTTAAAATTAATTCTGACTACTAGTGACCTGATCACACAAGAAACATAAGCACCAAATATAAACAGGTTCACAGATATGCATGGCATTATGTTATNCCTTTAAACAATAACACAGATAGCAAGATTAGAGCACCCTTTCGCTGAAGGCCACTGTGTTGCGTCAGACTTCAAACGTGTTTGAATAAAACATTCAGCTCTAAAAGGCATAAAAGGCCACTGTGAACCAGGCTGTGACAGTTTGAAGGCTATGACATTTTAAGCGATGTGTGCACGCTCTTTGTGTGAGAGGTTGCTCCATCACCGCAACTGAAAGGTCCATAAGCATCCAAACAATGCTTTAAACTCTTGGAAGGATTAAGTTGCGCTTCATGAAAAAGGCATCAACAATAATACTACCATTTACTATATATTATTTACTAACACAAGCATAACACACAGCAGATCTCCACACAGTGTGACCCATCTGTTTATGGATATTATTTCTCCTTCCTTTGCTTGCATTCATTCCGTTTCTGCATCCCTGTGGTGTAATATATATACCATATATAACACTGTTTACTTTCTGACTCCTGATGTCCCAATATCCGCACGCTATTTCAGTCCGACTTGAAGAGAAAATTGCTGAAAGCATTCCAGTTGTCAGTATCCTATCTTGCACTCAACAGATTTGTCAGCATCAAACATGCAAATGGAATTCCTCCTTGTGCAGCAGAATGAAAGGCAATGATGGTCTCACAGCATTTCACCCTTAAAATACGATGTCCCCGGCTCAAATAGGCATTAGTGCAGTTGTACTAGTCAGCCACATACACATGAACGAATCCCAAAGAATTCAGTTTTGTCATTCCACACCCCCTGTTTGTTATGCTCAGACATAATCTCTGCCTCCGTGCGATGTTCCCACATTATTCTCTGTAGCTCAATTTAGAGAGAAGAATGCCACTGCAGGGGAAACTTGTACTAAACATAGTTACTGTAATCTTTCCTGTGTGGAGTTTTCTTAAAGATAGAAAAATGTTATGTTCAGTTCTACTCACCAAAACACCATGTATATACTTTCTTTTAACATGTTTATAGCCACATTTACTAGCTTGCAGTCCTCCTCCCTGTGTTTGCTGGGACATTGTTGTGTTTCTATCTGCGATAACATCATCTTTAGCTCGGTGGAATTATGTGAAATTATTGGCAATTATTAGATAGAATGCTATGGATTAAAAACTCAGCAGTGTATGGTTAATAGCAGATAATTCTTTGAGAATGTTATTTTTATCATTAAAATCTCTGTAAATATGACATTTGCCTTTGTCCGCTCTGTGTTCAGACACACCGTCCCAGAGGGTTCAGTTCATCTTGGGTACAGAGGATGATGACCTGGAGCACGTCCCCCATGACCTCTTCACTGAGATGGACGAGCTCTCCTTCAGAGATGGCAGTGCCACTGAGTGGAAAGAGACGGCCAGGTCAGGAAGAAGCTGAAGGAGTGAAAAGAAAAATCACTGTCACGCCATATCACCAATCTCTTATCTTTGTACAAACATGCATCTGTGTGATTAATTTAGTAGCATAACTGGAACTCCAGATTAGGCACTGTGCTCCGAACTATTAATCGTATATATTGTATTGGCTACTTTTTCAGTGTAAATGCAAATTACTGTGAATTTGCTTATAATATGAATAATCCAGGAGTTTATATGATTTTCCCGTCAAGATAATTGCTTTCTCTATTAGAGAGGGTGTTGTTTAAATCACTGAAGTTGGACTTTTTTTCACAAGCTAATCTCCACTGGAGATTTAAAGAGATGGGCTCATGCTCATACATAACACTTTAACAGAGTCATTTTGGTAAGAACATGGGAGTTTAAAACTGTAATTGTGACATAACTAGTCTGGCATTTCAGAAATTGCTCCCTCGCCGAAAGGCACAGATTCTGGTTATGAGTCATTCGGTTTGCAGTGCTTCAGTTACTGTATGCGCTCAGTAAGAGGAGATTCGACCAAGGAAAAATGTGTTGACATCTATGCATTCTTGATCTTATTTGCGTCTTCGTCTGCCAAACATTTGTTTATGTGTGTGTTTGTGTGTCCTCTTGGCGATTATCTACAGATGGCTGAAATTTGAAGAGGATGTGGAAGATGGTGGCGAGAGGTGGAGTAAACCCTACGTGGCCACATTGTCACTACACAGCTTATTTGAGCTGCGTAGCTGCATACTAAACGGCACAGTCATGCTGGATATGAGGGCCAACAGTATTGAGGAGATTGCCGGTAAATTGTACAGTACTCACTGAAATCCTTATTTAAGAAACAAGGCAAATTTATACATACATTTTGCAATAATAATGCAAATATGAAATAAAGTAAATAAGCATTTATTACTGTAGTAATATAATTTATATGTTTGTGTTTTTGCATCTCCCTGTGTGGTCCTCAGATATGTTGATAGACAGCATGGTGGCATCAGGCCAGCTGAAGGAGGATTTGCGTGACAAGGTGCGGGAAGCGATGCTGAAGAAGCACCACCATCAGAACGAGAGAAAGCTCAGCAATCGCATCCCTCTGGTGCGCTCCATTGCTGACATAGGCAAGAAACATTCTGAACCACTGTTGCTTGAAAGAAATGGTGAGATCCTACAGCGCACTCACATTTCTTTTTCCTCAGTATTTTCCACAACTGGGGAACTTAAAAAAAAAACAAAAAACAAATCCATTGTTGAGATCCTTCAATGCCAGTATAAAAGGAAGATGGTATAAGTGAGTAAAATTAGACAATGATCTATTTAGTGAAAGAGAAATTTGAGTGCCAGTATGTATTTTACTAACCTGTATGGCTGGCCTGGCTTTGGGGTTTTAATTAATGATTATTTCACTCCTCAGGTAAACATTCAGGAAATCATGATTTTCCTGTAGTTGGAATCGCCACTGATTGTATTTTGACTGGGCATGGCCACAGTTGTGTCAATGTATGATGTGCATTTTATGATCTCGAGTGAGCAGCCTGAGGTTTTAATAATGAATGAAATATCACTTTTGCCACTTGTGTGCCTGTGGTTCTTGTTGGGCTTGCATTTTCATATCATAAAACCTGAAACGCAGATGTGAGAGGTCAAAATTCTTTATATGTCACATTGACCACGTTGGTGGTAACAGTTGCTGTATGAAAGATGTATGTGTAGGATTTATGACTGGTCTGTTTGTGGTAGAGCACGTGTTTGCTTACAGTGCACTGACATCGTGCTAACTCATCCTCTGCTGCATGCAGGCCTCTCTGATCTCAGAGTTTTGCCTCTGGTCAGTATTGGTGTGTGACTCGTTTGTTTGGACTTGATTGTAACGCGTTGTTTGGTTCTTGCAGACACCCCTACATGCCTCACTGAATCATTCTTAGTGTCCTCTGCTTCTGCTCACGTTTATGCAAGCACAAATCTCTCTAACTACACCTCTGCCACGCTCTTGCTGCACACACTTTCTCGCAGTGTCTCCTTCAGGTACCATCTCTGTGATGTACTTTTACTTCATATGTTTTTTCTTTCTGCTCCATCCCTTATTTCTCTTCCTTTCCTCCTTGTCCTTTCCCTCCTTCTATTTCTTCCTTCTCTTCTCTGTTTTTGCCATTGTCTCCTCTGTTAGGAGAGGGCCTGTCCTCTTCACGTCTCTCTCTCCACAAGCCAGGGGCAGCCTCCTCTGTCTCCAACCTGTCACAGAGACGAGAGTCCAGAGTCTCCGTCCTGCTCAACCACCTCCTGCCCTCTTCCTCTTCCAACACGGGGCTATCATCAGGCCCCTCTCCCCTCACCACTCCTCAAAATACCCCTTCCTCTTTTCGGCGATCAACCCCATCACAAACCCATGGCGCGGGCCTCGGCCCCCAAGGCATCCCTGAGGTGGTGGTGTCTCCTCCCGAGGATGACGATCCAGCTAACTCTGGAGAAGAAGAGGCAGTGTCGCCACAGCTCGGCCGGCGAGCATCCTCGGCGTCCCAGAACCTTGAGCTGCTGCCCTTAGAAGGCAAATATCTGTGTAGCCTGCCAGTGTGAGTCACAGCTTGAACAGAGAACACTAGCACTAGCATGAAAGCTCTGCTTCCTGTTAACTTTCAACCTTGCGGCCATTTCATCAATAATCCACTGCAAGGCTCACTCACTTAGACACTGTATTTATCCACAAAGACTCGTGTCTTCTCCGCCTCATGATTATTTTCTCTCCGTTTCTGTCTAATGTGCTGCCCCTTTCTTTTTTGCTATCTTATTCTCTTACTGCCCTCTAAACCCTTTGTGCTTTTTGCTCTCTTTACGCATGTTCTTATGCAGGATCTATGCCTTGCTTGGCCACACCCCCTCACACCTCATTCATTGTTGCTGCGTGGCACCTTTTCAATATGTCTTTATCTCATATTGAATCACGTGTGAGCCTATATTTTCACATTACACTTGCAATATGTCACATTTCTGAATGCATTTTATTTAAAACCTGCTAGAGGGGATGTCCTTATTTGCCATTTTGCCTTTGATTAGTCATTCATCAATTGCAGATCAATATACAGTGGCACAGCATGACCTTAATATTATAGATGCGTTTATTAAAATCAGTACAATGACTCCAGATAATTCAAGTAGATACATTCATGAAGAAATTCTAAGTTATGCAGTATCACTGCATTCCCATTACAGTTTTAATACAGTGTCTTGTACATGTTGTGGTACATGTGATATCTGTTACCTAGTTTTGTAACCCATAGCTGCTACTTTTACACACCTGTTTTCAGTGTGGATATCATTAATTAGAAATCCATGCTTAGAGTCAGTGCTCCAGTGTATCAGTGTTTTTTTTTTTTGTTTGTTTTTTAAAGGTGTCCCACTTAGAGCAGAGTTTATTTACCTTGCAAACCTTGTAGAAAGCCTTGGGACATTCCTGCTTGTTAAGTCCTGCTGGTTTTGCTATGGGGTATGAAGGGGAAAATGACAAAATATCATTCCTAATCCTTTCAGCTGTGACGTTCTACCCTCGGATGACGGCTCCATTTTTAAACTCAGGCAAATATGAATGTCAAGCAAGCAACTTGTGCTTTTCCCATTGCATCACTTGGCATACCCCTCTTCCTCCTCATCAATTCCTAAGAATAAACATTCTTTTACCCGATTGAGAGTGCAGCAGCAATGTGCGCCAGCAGCATGTCCAAAAATAAGCCTGAGACCAGAGCTGGTGTGTTGGTACTATATATGCTATCACATTGGCACCTGCAGTGACTTTTTGTTCTTCCCAAACCAAGCAGTGTGAGTTTATTATTAGACTGTGTGCATTTGTGTACGTACGTTTGTGTTTGTTTCACTCTGGGAATGGCTCCATTTCAAAGTATGGGTCATCAGAAGCAGCGTTCATTTGCTGGGAGCTGAATCTGAAAGGTTGGGGCGGTCTTATTATAGTGCCTGAGCTTCTGTAATTGTACCCTCTCCTTGGAAAATGCTCAGCATAAAGAGGCAAGCATCGTGACATCAGTGCGGGGTTTCTTCAGACCTTTAAAACCTTAAATAATTACAGTTCGTAATGTGCTCTGGTGTTTATTTTCGCTTGTAAAAACTGCATTGCAGTGCACTGATGATTTAAAATACAGATTCACTTTCCATTGAACAGCAGTATAGTATTAGACAGGTAAAAGCTCTTTATGTGTCAGAACAATTTGGCTGGATGCCGGTTACTGGCTCAAAGGTTGCAGATGAAGGATGCAGTGCTATGGAGTGTTGTAATGGCTTGGCACAGACTACATGCTATTCATAGTGTATATATACATGCCATGCACCGACTAAGTATAAAGTCATGTGAAATACCTTTACTGGTACACTTGCAGCATGTTAGTATAGGTCCCACTTGAGGCGAAGTGAGGGAAGTCTTCTCTTTAATGAAACGGAACATTTTAAAATGATTGGATCTGCATGTCATGTTAGACAAGTCTAATAACAAATGTATGTCTGCTTGTAATCTTCAAATTTCTCTTGATAAATTATAGAAAGAGCTATAGATTATCAGGACTTGACTAATAGTTTCTCTTAACCTTTTACTGGAAAAGCAAGTCCAATGAAAAGGTTAGAAATTTTGTATAATTTGATTTATTTATGGAACTCTTTTACATATGAATGAGGTAGGGCTGTGACGCACTGTGCAGGCTGGTATGGGAGAGCATTCCAGGGCTTAGCCTTCCTGAATGAAGTGTGTTGGCGGACACAACCTAAGCTAATCCCTCCCATATTTCTAGAGGCTTTGTCGGGTATGTGAGCAATCATGCTCCTGTTCAGCAGTCATAGCTACGCAGCATCCCCTGGGGTTACTTCAGGGTACAGGTCAAGGGTATGGCTTAGTGGCCAAATCACATGTCGGCAGAAATGGCACATTTTATATTTGATTTTAAATTTATCGGAAATGTAAATGTGTCTTACTGTTTAAGACTTCTTTAGTGTTTTCATTCATTTGATGTTTGGATGTTCAGTTCTTGACTGCTGAAGGAGTTTCTTCAGATGTGGAAAATAAGAAAAGAAAGAAAACCTGGTAAAAGAAGTGTTCCTTGAGAATTTCAGAGGATAGTATACTATCCTTTGATTCAGACACATTTGTCCCTCATTTCATCGCTCTCTCATGTCACCTGAAGTGCTAGCGTTTCCTGTATCTGGTATGGCTCAAATCAAATAAGCAATGTTTAAATGTGCAGCCTGTTAGACACAGCAATATTGTATTTTCAACACTTGAAGGTGCTGAAGTCAGAGAAAGGTGAACTGTCAGAAATATCAGTCACATCCACTCATGTTTTGCTCAGAGCTGACATAAATTCGAGCTAAGCAGGACTGACTTAAGTGCCAGAGAATTGAGCTCAACAGACGGGGAGCAATCAGGAACAGCGCTGTGTGAAATTTATCGTCTTCCCTGCGGAGAGGCATCACGGCATTGCTGCTCTGTGTCAAATTATCACATCTAGCAAGTGATGGTTCCGGCGAAAGATATCATTTTACTTGCAATTACACAGCAAATCCTACTATTTCAGCTTGTCTAAATGTTGAATTTTTATCTGTTGACCATAAATACTCCTGGTTTTCATTTTAGCTATTTAAATACATACATTTAACTACCCTGCAGTACCACATCCAATTTAAGTGCAGAAAGAAATTTGTCATTCTAACTGTGTGTTGAAGCTGGTACCAACATGAAACCTTAAGTAGTGAACTGAGAACATTCAAGTGCAATTTACCTAGAGAGCGTATATCGCCAATCACTGGCGATGAGGTTAAAAACACCAAAAATGAATAACTTCAAGATTTGGTATAAGGCTTGCCTCCCATTTGTTGAGCCCATACTACAAAGCCTGCAAATACAATTACCTGGAACTTTGTTTCTTCAAAGTGTACATCTAAACACACAGCGAGAGAGAGAAGAAACAAATAGCATGTAATATTTTCATACATCACACTATGCATTTCATGATGTCTCCTGGTCATTGTCCCCCCTCAAGTACTCACACAGTGTCTGTCACTGCTTTGTCTCTTTCCCTTCTCCTGTCCCTCCCAGGACCACTGGTGTCTCCTAACTCTCTCCCAAACAATCTGGGTGGCAACAAGGCGGTGGAGAGGAGGCCTTCCAAAGTAGGGGTCAGTAGAGAAAGCACCAATGTGGACTTCAGCAAGGTAAACTAACCAAAGTACTGAGCACAGAAACAGTCCATTATGGTGGAAGGGCCCATCATCAAGTCCATAATTTCTTCAGTTGCCCGTATTAAATACAGCCGCCATGAGAGCCACCATCGCGTAGAAATCAGCCCATTTTTTCTGGGCTCAGTTAGAGGCAACTTTGCTCCACCTGTAATAGGCTAATAATGATCATCAAAGTGCAAATCACACATAGTTATGTAACTGTTTAGTTTTGAAAATCCGCCTCCTTCACATGGCTTCAATCCATTCTAACATTTTGTAGTTCCTCATCCATTAAATAAAATGGCAGGCTGCCATAAGTAGTTATCATTACAACACCATCCATCACGACTGCAAAAAATAAGGTGCAGTGTTTATATGAGTCATAGCATATAAAAGAGGGACGAGGGCACCCACTTTCTAATCGGATAAAAATATGCTTGCCATGCTCAAATTTGTATTTAGTATTACAGGTAAAAGAGATCTTTTTGGAGAACATAATATCACAAAAACTGGCGATCTTTGCTCAGTACTGTGTAGTTCTTAACCAACTGTTCCTGTGTTTCCTTCATTATCCTAACCCACTAATGACCTTCTGCCATCCTTTACATTCCCATGTCTTCATCTCTTCACATTTGTGTATGTTTGTTGTTCTTCCAGCAGCCTTGTCTCATTCTGAATCACAACTTCCTCTTCTTTGTCTATCCCTTTCCTTAACTATTAGTATCAATCAGTATATGTAGTTATGTCATTTTGTTGATTTCAGGTGGACATGAATTTCATGAAAAAGATTCCTCCTGGCGCTGAAGCTTCCAATGTGCTGGTGGGAGAAGTGGACTTCCTGGAGAAGCCCATAATTGCATTTGTGCGACTGTCACCTGCAGTCCTTATCACCGGCCTCACTGAGGTGCCTGTGCCCACAAGGTATAATGATTAGGAACTATATAATGTCAGGATGTAGACTTTGATTCCAATAAGAAGTTATTAACTAAGCCACCCACTTTGACAAGTTATTACTATGACTATGGCAGCAGTTTAAAGCAAGCTAAGAAAGTCATTTGTAAAAGCCTTTATCACATTAATTACATGGGATTAATATAACCTTGGGATTCTGACGGGCTTTAGACTGTGGTTGTCGTTAAATTCACTGATATATAGTAAATACTAATGACAAGAGTATATACTGTTAATCAGTGAATTTAACAAATGTGTGACTTGTCCATAGGTTTCTTTTCCTGCTTTTGGGTCCTCGTGGTAAAGGACCACAGTACCATGAAATAGGCAGATCCATGGCCACACTAATGACAGATGAGGTGAGAATATTTGGTTTGCATTTTAGTTGAATATGAACTTACCTCTCCTTCAGCACAAAGGGATTTTGACAGTACTGTGAACACATCAATATATTATTGCAGTGCAGGAAGTCAAATGACTATCTTATCTTATGTCATTATCGTTATCTAGATTTTCCATGATGTTGCATACAAGGCCAAAGACCGGACTGATCTGCTCTCTGGAATAGATGAGTTCCTCGATCAGGTGACTGTCCTGCCTCCTGGCGAGTGGGACCCCACAATCCGAATTGAACCCCCAAAAAATGTCCCATCTCAGGTCAGTCAATTTCTGTATCAAAGCTTGTGTAATGCATACTTGGAGAATGATGCGTTAATCCACATGTTGATGAAATATCACTGTACAACTAATAGAGAAATTGGCCAGGTGCCCAGTCATTAACTATTCTCTGAATAGAGTATACACATACCTTGAAGTGTATAAAAGCTTGTACACAACATCTGTCACATTTCTGTCGGTGTTTTTGTATACCATACCATGCTTCACACCACTATAATAACAGTGAGAGTGCCCCCTATGGACTTAAAGCATCATGACAAGCAAAGGAAGTGAAATGCATAGATCTACATTATATTCATATCTATTATATTTATGTAAATGTCCTTTTGACGTACAGATGAAGAGAAAGAGACCATCCCAGGCCAACGGCACTGCATCCCCAGCCGGAGAGCTGGAAAAAGAGGAGGACCATAATGCAGGGCCTGAGCTGCAGAGGACTGGGAGGTGAGTATCGTACATTTTCTTGGCAGACGATTGACTTTAAACATTTAGCAGGCTTTACTTAGTCCAGTATGATTAATATCACCTAAGTTAACATTTAAAGATAAAAGAGTGTTGTAACTGAAATACAATAAAAGTAGCTGAGGGGACAAAGAAACAGAATTTACCTTCTTGCCAGGTATGTTACACCTACAAGTTGACTGATGTCTAGGTGCAAAATGATAGCATCCAGTTCAGTAAGAGAATGTACAATACAAGCCTCATCCGAGAGATCTGTCCTCTATAGTTACAAAGATTTATTTGTGGTTATAATCCTGAGAATGATCTTACTGTAAATGCTCTAAATTGAGAATTAGTTGACTTACAAGACATTATCCAAATTATGTTTCTTTAAGCAGCACAGGTCAGTTGTGATTGCTCTATAAACAAGTGTTCAGTAAAAGATATCAGAACTAAAATGTATGCAATCGAAAACTATTTCAATGTATTTGAGCAGCTATTTCTGCTGCAGTCTCAAATCCAGACATTTCTGGCTAACTGATGCCGAATCTCTAGAGCCCCGGCCACACAGCAAGGAGAACGTGTTTATTTGAAACCTCCGGCAGACACACTCGGCGCACATACACATCTGTTGGGAGCCACTGTATTATTTACAGATTCTTTCTCCTTTTCTCACTACTATAAAAGGCTTGTGCTATGAGCGAGTGTAAGGGAGCACAGGAAGCTAATGTAAAGAAAGCTATCAGAACCATGGGCTCTATAAAAGAGACAGCGGGGGTTGTGGAGGCATGCAATGGAGGTTATTCCAGAGGTGTGTGTGTGGGGAGGGGGGGAGAAAATGAAAGACAGCCTCACAGCAGAGCTATTGGACAGGTGTCAGTGAAAAGAGGGGTGAGAAATGGATTTCAAAAATAGATTCCCTCAAAATGATGCTGAAATAGAGAAAAAAAAAAGGCTCTGTGAAAGAGAAGTAATGTTGTATAGTGTATGTGTGACAGCAAATGGCCCATTTTATAATAATTTGTATTCGGCAAGATCGGATAAAACATATTAAATTAAGACACTGTAATCATGACTGTTCACAGGGTGAATAGTGAATCAGAAATTATTTCAGTTTATCCACTCTGGCTGTAATCTGGACAAACCTTTGCTACCTTCTGATGTATCATAGAAGAATAATGGTTTCATATGAGTTTAGTTTTCTGACCCTAAATTTGGCATATCCACTGTTCTCATGTTCATGTCTGATTAAAAATGTTCCTTTCCCAGGATTTTTGGAGGTTTGATTCTGGATATAAAGCGGAAGGCACCCTTCTACTGGAGCGACATTAGGGACTCACTCAGTCTGCAGTGTCTCGCCTCCGTCCTCTTCCTCTACTGCGCCTGCATGTCCCCGGTCATCACGTTCGGAGGTCTGCTTGGGGAGGCGACAAAAGGCAACATAGTAAGTCATAAAGCTCGGCACTTAAAAGTCAGATTTTATGCTTTGAAATGAGAATTATGAGCAGATATTACTGTCATCGACTGGATGCTGTGACTGACTTTAAGCAGTTCTCCTGAAATCCTCATGTTAAATCACAAAATGTAACCAGCTATTGGTTTTTCCTCAATCAGTATGTGCAAAATGACCCCGTGTAACGGTGCTGACAGTATAGTCAAATAAGAAAGCCTTGGCACCCACAGTTTCTTAGTATACATCTTCAACAAAACAATAATAATACAATAGAGTAAGACTCAGATGGCAGATGGGACCAGATACAAACACCCACGCACGAGCGCATCCATCCTTCCACATCTAGCAACATGTAGATAAATATTTTCTAAGAAGGAGAAGTAGGAAGAGGAGACAAGAAAAAAACATTGCATGTCTAAAAGAATTAATCTGTACTTCATAATAGATAGACGACAAATAAAAGCTGACTGTATTTGTCTTGCCACATTATTAATCATTAAGTGTCAGTGTCACTCATGTCAAATCATTTATCAAACTTGAGCTTCATTTCTCTTTTTATTGCTCTCTCTCTCTATCTGTTCTTCTCTCCCTTTTATACAGATGTCCTTACTAGGCTAGGGACTGTTGGCGTAGACGCCGCCTGTGTGCTGGTGTGTGTAATGTGTCTAAGTAAACCCAGTATGCAAGGGCTGTGCAGAGACGTGGCTTTGGACAAGTCAGCAGGGTGGAAACATTTGACCAGTTTATCTAGCCGCAGACGCAGCCCAGAATGTCTGTTTAATCAAAACTCTCCGTGTTCTGCTTGGGGGTCTCTCTTCCTCGCCTGTTTCTTTACTCCTTCAGACTTTCCCTCTCTATCCTCCTTTGTGGGGTTTAACTTCGTTAATCCCTTCCCGTCATCCCTTTCATATTCCCTCACTCCGGCCCTCTCCTCTGTTCCTACAGAGTGCCATAGAGTCACTATTTGGGGCCTCACTGACAGGAGTAGCATACTCCCTCTTCGCTGGCCAGCCCCTCACTATTCTTGGCAGCACGGGGCCTGTTTTAGTGTTTGAGAAGATCCTCTTCAAGTTCTGCATGTGAGTTGAAGATCACTAGTTGTAAAATAGTGATAAACAGAATTATATGTGGATTCTTAAAGTCAACTGGGCCCTTAAGTGTATATGTTTACCTCAATCCATTCTCTTTGTGTTCCCAGCGACTACGACCTTTCCTACCTGTCGCTGCGGACCAGCATTGGTCTGTGGACGGCCTTCCTGTGTCTTGTCCTGGTGGCCACAGACGCCAGCTCGCTGGTTTGCTACATCACCCGCTTCACAGAAGAGGCCTTCGCGGCACTCATCTGCATCATCTTCATCTACGAGGCTCTAGAGAAGCTCTTTCACCTGGGAGAACACTACCCTGTAAACATGCACAACGACTTGGACAACCTGACCTTGTATTCGTGAGTACCGTGATTAAAGTTGCTTTATCAAAGTTTCATGTTATTAAAATTAAAACTATCCATACTATTTTCTTATACAGCAACAACCGTTTCAGCTATACTAGTTTTTATCTTGTTTATCTATATATTTATAGATTAAATTCTTCATAACGTGATGATTTTTTAGTTTTATTGACCTGCACTTGATCATTTATTACCATTATTGCTCAGTGGGCTATATGTAAGCATGCTGATATGGTAACATTACTGTGAAGTCAGCTGGTTTTAAATAAATACTTATTTCAAGCAAACATTTTTTCAGTTAACTGCCAGTATTTTCACACTAGCTTGACATCTTTGATCCCTTCAGACTAAAATGATGGATGTGTGAGAATTCATGCCTCACAAAGAGTTACATTTTATGGAATATAATTAGGTAATGTATTCCTCATTAATGATGTAGGCTACTATTTCATACCCTTAGTCCATCAGCTGTTACTCAGAGTGTTAATTGTCATGACCCAGGCCGCAGATTAACAGAGGTGCCTGTGGATATGACTGCGGTCAGTGATTCACTTAAATAGTTTTTAATTAAGAACACACTGTTGTTGCTGAAAACTGTAATTGTAGTGCCTTGGCCTGTTCCCAGCAAATGCCGTGCCTAGAGCCTACATTAAAATGATTGCCTTTCCATATAATTTAAAAAAACAACTGCAGTCTGATTTTCTGCAGCCTGCACTTTTATGTTCGCTTTAAATCAACCTAAACATTTTCTTTGCAGAGTCAAAGTAAATTGATTGCATTTGGTTAATATTGACTATTTTGTCTGTAGGTGTCAATGTTCTTCACCTGCCAATGTCTCAGACAAGCTCATGGAGCACTGGAACCGGACAGGATACAGCCCAGACTCTATTCCATGGAGCAGCCTCAACGTTTCGGTGAGATAAGCTCACAGTGACCTCTAGTGTCATAAGCAGTCATTACAACCACGGTCACATTAATAGGACGTGTTGATCTAGGCCTGGGATCAATAATTCATACAGATTCAGTCAAAAAGAGAGAGTATACTAGAAACCATTTATATAGATAATTAAACATTCACAGTACAATAATAGTTCTATACTTCCTTTTCTCTAGACGTGCACATTGCTCCACGGAGAGTTTGTGGGTCCTGCTTGTGGTCACCATGGGCCCTACATCCCAGATGTCCTTTTTTGGTCCATTATCCTCTTCTTTACTACCTTCTTTTTGTCTGCATTCCTTAAGCAATTTAAGACCGAGAGATACTTCCCCACCAAGGTGAGATGTTGGGCTGTGTACTTTATGTCTGTTCTACCATTATGAAAAGCACAAAGGTAACTTATAACTACAGAGGCATTTTTACTGTATTATATTGATACATCTGAAACGCCACATTTGAATAAGAGTACTGTGGGTACTGTGGGTAGATCTAGCGAAAAGCTTCTCACACTATGTAAATGTTTACATTGCATCGGTTATTAATATGCAGGAACAGTCTCATGCACATAAAGAAAAGATCTTCTTGCTTCCTCCCACACACAAACAGCTAGTCTGTTATCACTTGGCGTGGGCAGGTGTTGCTATTGTGTAAATGTTACATTCTACTGTTGACAGTAATCATTTCTTTCTTTGGTGGGTCTTGACCTACAACAGGAATGTGCAGTCGAGCATTGTTATAGATGTAAAACAAAGTGACCTACAGATCTTGCTTGTGTGTGTTTAGGTGCGTTCCACTATCAGCGACTTTGCTGTATTTATAACCATCATGGTCATGGTGTTGGTGGACTATCTCATGGGAATCCCCTCTCCTAAACTGAATGTTCCTGACCGCTTTGAGGTAAGCACATATCACACTTGAATGTGAAACGTGAATGTTCAAATGAGAAGGGGACATCCAATACATAGACACAACATGTAATACTGGGCACGGAGGACCAGAGTTTTGGGCCGATTTATCACCAGATTCACCCCTCCAGACAGACCACTCAGAGATTCAGTGGGGCCGCCCCAATTAATATTAAACATGTTTGATATTTAGGATTTAAAATCAGGATGATTACATTTCTACCACCACATTAATCAATGACAGAAATTAGTCTACATAGACACTGAGCAGCTGTTGAGCAAAAATAAACATGCTAACCCTCAATGCTAATGTTAGCTAGCATACTGCTGTAAACAGAAATTAATACAGGTCATTACAACCTCACCTCAAGTTATCTTTAAATAAATGTCACGTTGACTGTCTCGCCCATCTGCCCAAACACACGTGTTTAGCCTTCCGCTTTGTTTTTTCACACTGCAAAGTAATAAGAAGTAAGTAAGTAACAGATTAGCAAACCAGTTAGCAGGATTACAACAACCACCATTCAGTGCTCCTTGATGTGCAACCACTTCTCCTTAAGTGTGTGATGCAACCTGACTATAAAGTCTTGTAGTCTAAGCCCAGCTTATGAGGAGTATTCTCAGATATGTTTTTATGCATTTTTTTTTGTTTTGCTGAACTTATCTTTTTTTTACTTGCAGCCGACTTCAAAGAACAGAGGCTGGCTGATGGACCCATTAGGAGGCAATCCCTGGTGGACGCTGCTGGTGGCGGCACTTCCTGCCCTTCTCTGCACCATCCTCATCTTTATGGACCAGCAGATCACTGCAGTCATCATCAACCGCAAAGAGCACAAGCTGAAGGTCAGAGCTACCTCTGGAGATGAACCTGTGGTGCTGTTTTTTTTTATCTTAGAGCTATGAATCTTTTCTGTGTGTGTTTGGTAGTGCAAGTATCCTGAATGTCTTTACTAAATTTGCAAACAGTGCCCATCTCTTCTGTAATATCCAGTGTTGCACAGTCGTGAAGAAAATTTAAAGTGCTTCCAAACATTCAAACTGATTCAGGCTAGTTATGTATAACATACCATCCACCAACTGCCAACTCAAATGCTGCAGAATCAGAATTAGTTTTGCCAAATGCAGGATTCTTTGTTGACAAAGCGAATAACTTATAGGCCTCAGTGATTGAAGATAAACTGTCCTCTAGTTGTAGCATGTTTGTAACAGCTATGAAATGTTAACTGCATCTCTAGATAGATTTAGACTCAACGCAAAATATTCCAAAACTTAACCTGGTTCCTTTCACCAGTCTGTTTGTGTTTGTTTCTCTCATCTTTCTGCTAATTTGTACCACCTCCATCTTGCTCTCTTTCTGTCAGTCTGTTAACAAACCAACTGTAGTCTTTCTGCTCCTCTCTAATTGTCTGTGACGCTCTCATCTCTTATCACTCCTCTCTCTCACCCTTTCTGTCATCTTTAATTAAGTCTGAAGCCGACATATTCTCCGTGTTCATCTGGCAGCAGTGTTTCAGATTTCCTTTTTGGTGCTTGTATGCCTCCCTGCTACTATTTTAAAACAGCTAGAACCCACCTTCAAACTTCATAAGACACCCTCACAATGTTTGAAAAATCATGCATTCTGACTTATTTTTATAATTTCATTTTTGTTTCCTTGTGTCTCCTACAGAAAGGCTGTGGCTATCACCTGGACCTAATGATAGTGGCAGTGATGCTGGGCGTGTGCTCCATTATGGGTTTGCCATGGTTTGTGGCGGCAACCGTCCTCTCCATCTCCCACGTTAACAGCCTGAAGGTGGAGTCTGGATGCTCCGCGCCGGGAGAACAGCCCAAGTTTCTGGGCATTCGAGAGCAGCGGGTCACTGGGTTTATGATCTTTGTCCTCATGGGTTGTTCTGTTTTCATGACATCAGTGCTCAAGGTAAGATGGGATGATCACTGGAATGACATTAAATCTAGGGCCGGGACTCGATTAAAAAAAAAATTAATCTAATTAATTTGAGGCTTTGTAATCAATTAATCGAAATTAATCACATTTTAATCGCATATAAATATTTGACCTGAGAACAGTGAGAAGTAATTTTTTTCATATGGATTTTTAGTATACCATTGAATAATGACTGAAATTTCCCATCCAGGGGGGCAACCAAAGCGGTCTAATCAGCTTCTTCGTTCATGTTCACTGTGGTTTGTTGTTGTCTGAAGTAATGACAGAGAATGTCTAATAAGGGGAGAAGTTCCAGTCTCAGTGAACTTCCGGCTTCTGAACTGTTCGTTACAATGGGACTTAATAGAGAGTGGCGAGGCTCTCCATAGACGGGCTCTGGTAATCATAGACATATACATAGATAGACGCGACATTGACTGTGGAGGGACGTGCCTAAAGCGCCGCCATCTTGGTACAGGGCTCGCAGAGGCAGCGGTGCATGAACATACGAAGGAAGGAGGTACTCCTCAATTTCAAAGTAGAATT